>CM076584.1:841163226-841303226 GCA_034641835.2 Pinus albicaulis
CTGTACCTATAGTAGAAAGGAGACAATATTGAACATATGCATGCATTGATACCACAAGGAGCAGTTTCTTTAAAGGCAATGGTTAAACAATACTCCACTATCCCTTGCACAGAAAGTCTGAAGGAGCTCCTTTTGAGTAAAAAGTAAAGTATAGTGTGAAAGCATGCAACCTAAAGAAGGCACTACAGTCCAGGGAGAAGCTTGTAAATCACCTGAAAGCAGGGATTGACACCATGAACAAAAAGAGCTTTTGCCAAAGCCTGCTCATCATATAGCCATCAGCAGATTAGGACAGGTTTTTTGAAAATGAGTTTTATTAGGTCTGGGAAACACTCAAAACCCATGAAGCACTTCACTATTGCAAATTCAATCAAAAGACATCTACAGGGCTCTGCCAAACCAAGCACAAGTAGCAGGAGGCATTTCTGCAAAGCAAGGAGCAGTCAGGTCATTTTATCCCAAGTCATCATCTAAAGCTTGGCAAGCATAAGAGAAAGGCAGACTCCACAAGTAGCAGGAGGCATTTCTGCAAAGCAGGGGAACAGTCAAGGCATTTTGCCACAGGGGTCCTTCCAAGTCAGTCTACAGGTTCATCAAGTACAGGTATGATCTGGCCTATTTTCAGTTTCTGAAAAAGATTTTAAGACAAGTTTAGGCATGTTCATCATAAAAGGAAGGAGTGCCATATCAGTGCATTTTGAGTGAAAGAGTCAGAAAACAGATTTGAAAGACACTCGGCTTTTAAGTCATTTTCAAGGAAAATCCTTGTCACTCTGTAGCAGCTGGAAAAGACATTTTGAATTTCGAAAATCAAAGAGCTTAAATCTATCTTCTCACCAAGTGGCAAAAGCACTCTATAGACTCTTTGATATATTATGTAAAGCAAAGGTCACATTTTTAAAAAAGGGACCCGAAAAGATCGGCCCTAAACAGAGTCACTATTCAAAGTTTATATACATGTTCAATGACAAGGCCACAGTTTGAAAACAAAACAGATTTGAAAACCAACGTTAATTTGCAAAGTTCAAAACCGTTGAAGATTAGATGTGAAATGACTTAAGGTTGAAGTGTGAGAGTGGCAATTTCATTTTCAAAACCTAAAGTCAAAACCCGTGCCTCCCCAGCACCAAAGCACGTTTTTTCCGGTCGATTTGTAGATTATAGCACCGTTTGAAGCCGAGCGACGCGCCTGGGTTTTTGCGCGACGCGCTTGGCGCAAATTTTACACAGTCTCCTTTGTTGGCGCGACGCGCCTGTACATTGGCGCGACGCGCCTGTACAGGCCGCCGACCGCTCGACAGGTCGACCCGATAGGCCACCCAAGGTTTTTTTGCACGACGTGCTGGCTGCAAAAGAGTGCCGCGCAAGTTTTGGAGGGTTCAGGTGCTACTCAAGCTTCCCTCCAAAGGATTTCTCCTCAAAATTCAAAAGGTATTTCGACTCCTACCTCGAAAATCTCAAAAACCAAAGTTAAACTCTGTGTGCCGTGGTTTGAAACTATGCATTGTTGAAAAGGCCTTGACCATTTTGGAAAAGAGAAACCCTTGCAGCCTCTGCTCAAACTTTGGAGCTTTTAAAACCCTGTTGCCTCCGCTCTGAAACATGATTTTGACTGTATATCCACAACAAGGTTAACTCTAAAAAAGAGCATGTTTTTGTTTAAGTGAAATAGCATACACAGAGAACAGTAAATTTTAATGGGAAAAAGGGTTCTGGGTCAAGCAGAAGTATAGATTGAAGCTCCGGAGGAAGCTTGTTCACCTTATTCATAAAAATACAGTATTCAATGATTATTAGTTGGCTGCCTTGTATTGTTCAAAACTTATTGACAAAGTTGCCATCCATTCAAGCAAAGGTTTTCATAATATCACCAGAGGGCTACGTTCATGAAGGACCATTGATTGTTTGGACAAGAGAAAACTCATATAACCTCTGTCTAAAAGCTTTGTAGTCTCCTAAAAAGCTCTGTCATTTTTGCTCCAATACCTGCACAGACATTCTACATATGTGTGGTGGTTTGCTCGAGATGCAAATAGTGGAAAGTAGGCACAATTTCCATACAAAAAGTGTGATTGTTAAATGACTATAAGCCTTCTAGCAAGGAGCGAGGTGTGTTGGTTGGCATCTAAGACTTCAAAAAAACATCGTAGCAATTAGATGGCATTTTCTCAGCAAGACACTATTTTAGCAACATTGTCGCTGCTCATTCACCGTATTTTCCCACCGTGAATTTGTTAACAAAGGAGTTTCCAAAGGTGAACAGCATATTGAAAGACAGAGTTGTTGGTGGTTAAATGTAAACATTGGAGGCAGAGGTACACAGGTGATGGTTGATCCTTTAACTTCACAAGAAAAAGTGTCCTTCATAAAGCACTGTGTATTGATTTTTCATCTAACCTGGGTCTGCCCTCTTTTTCACCATATTGTATCATTTTGAAAAATTGAGTGACAAAGAGATTCTAAGGATGAATAGTGCACTGAAGGGCAGGGTTCGTTGATGGGAATTTAACTTTGGAGGCAGAGATACAAAAGTGGTGTTTGATTTCTTAAACATCACAAGTGAAAGGGTGTGTTTCCTAAAGCACTGTGCATTGTTTTTTCACCTAGCTTGGGTCTGCCTTTTCTAGAAACCATATTTTATCAGGCAGAGAAATTGTTGACAGAGATACTCTAAAGGTGAACAGGGCTACTTCTAAAGGACAGGTGGTTGATGATTGCAGTTTTACATTGAAGACAGAGATGTGGCTATGATTTCTTAACACTCTATACAGGAAATTGACACAGGAGTTTGTCCCATCTTCACACAGGGTACCATATTAGAAAGTTTGCCTGGCTGAAGTGCATCCAGAGGTGAAGGGCTATTTTTTAAGGAGTGCAGAGGTGGTTTATTCAAAGAAAAATTGTTGCACTTCATCCAAACCACATTGTCTAACTGGGCCCCAAAGGGGTTTCCAGTGACTAGTCCGCCTCTTCCAAAGCTTATTCAAGCCGAATGCCTCCTGTGCTAGAAGATCATAGAGTTGTCCTCATAAGAGATATGAGCCTATCTCCTGCATTCACATGCGTGCTCACCCATCAAAGGCTTAGTATTCAATTTACATGAAGTAGGATGTCTTATTTTGCCGTAGAATAAGAATCTGAGTTTTTCGCCACTTACAGCGACGAAAGCGCTTTGAGATTCAAGGACAAACATCGTGCTGGCGTGGCTCGTGATTTCAAAATCTCCCAAGGTATGTATCCAAGGCTACCCAGATCCTGTATCATGGTGAAAAGTGGTTTAAACAAGCTCATATTGATCTAGAGGATTATAAACCTTTCATCAAGCCTGAACATAGGGAAACCATCACTGCTATTTTCCCTTTTTCCTATCTTCTTGACAGTTATGCTCCGCTGATGAAAGCCATAATGAGATATTTCACTTGTAAAGGGAGGTTTAGCCAAATTTTTGCCTATCATGTCCGCTTGTTGATGCATTTTACCAGAAGCAGGCAATTAAACCTTCCATACTTTTTGTCCAAAAGCATAGAGAAAATGGCAGCTACTGTCCAAAAGAAGGCTCCACCTCAGCAAATCCCCTCTCTCTTTCATCATTCCTTGATCAAGATTATCTTCTTACACCAGCTGGAGAAGAAAGGGGTTTCATGGGATTCATTCATTAGCCATGCAGATTTCGCCACTGTCCCTCCTGTTCATGTGTCTCCTACTCAGCCTGTCCATCGCCCAGTGCCTTTGTCTAGTAGGCCTACACCTAAAAAACTCAAAATGACCACTGGGCAGCCAAGTCAATAGGGAGAAGGAGAGGGCAGTGAACCACAGGGAGAAAAAGAAGGCAGTGAAAAGCAACAGCTAGATTTTGAGGGACAACAACAGTTGGAGGTTGATGAACAGCAGCAAGTACAGGAAGAGGGACAACAGCTAGAAGGCAGTGGACAGCAGCAACTAGAGTTTGAAGAACAGCAGCAGTTGGAGGTTGATGAGCAGCAGCAGGTACAGGAAGAGGAACAACAGCAGACAGCAGTTGAGGAGCAGCAAGTTGGGCAAACAATTGAAGCGCCTTTTAAGCCACAAACTGGACAGGATGTTGAGGAAGGACAGCAAGCTAAAGCTGCCACCTTGACAGTGACCAAAATTGTTCCTAGAAAGAGGAAATTGCCCAAAAAGACAACTTCTAGCTTGCCAAGGAGAAAAAGCGCCAGATTTGCCTTCAAAGGCAAAAGCATAGTTGGAGAAAGCGCCAAGCATGGAGGTAAATCAGCTGTCATCCCTATCCCAAGCGATGACAGTGATAATGAGGCCCGCATCCTTGAAAACCTCCTCATTCACAAAGAAGGGCAAATTGAGGTGTTACAAGAAGACCTTCAAAGGGCGAGGAATTTCAACCACTTCTTGGAGGTTGAAAACAAACAAATGAAGTATCATGCAGCCATTCATGAGGCAAGGGCGATCAAGTATAAAAAAGAGGCAGAAAAGGTGCAAGTAAGAATTGAAGAGCTTATTGGCGAGTTTGATGATGAAGAGGAGGAAGACCAGCCTAGGCGGAAGAGGCCTAGAACCATCAAGCTTAGAAGAGCCTTGGAGAAACAGAGAGCAGAAGAACAAGCTCAATTCGAAGCCTTTCCTCTCACTGCCCTCTTTGAGCAAGAAATTGAGGAAAACAAGGAAGCATGGCTTGAGAGGGCTAACCAGCATTTGGAAACAAGGCTTGAGAAGGCAAACAGGGATCTTGAGCTCGTAGGGAGGAGGACACACCACTTCCAAAAGCTAAATCAGCCGTCTTGCACAGAAACTAAAGCGTTAATAAAATCAAGATTGCAAGCAGCGCCGAACAAAGGAAGCAAAGAACATTTGCCTTGATATTCTATTCAACTTCGAGCATGTTTCTATGGACCCTTGAGGGTCATGTATGCCACCTTTGGGTCTGTTTTCGTTGTAACTTTTTGTTTTTTGGCATTCTGGGTTTTTCACCAAAACTCATAAATTCGCTATTCTGCCTGATGAGTCTATACAGTTGATACCCACATTTGCATCCAGGATGAGCAGGCCCCAGCAATTTTCAGTGTATCAATATCTGCCTCCCCAATCAGAAGGAAAACAATCTCGATTTCAAAGATTCTTTCATTTCGACATCCGTGCCCTGCTGGGCTCTTCTGGGCCTTGCACACAGTAAGAAGCCTTGAGGCCCCGAGATCAGATTTGAGGTAATTTAACTTGCGCCGGAAAGAAGACACAGAGCTTTCCAACGAGCCATCATGTGCCTTCATTTTGACACTGTGAAGGCTGCCATTTGCCTTCAAAGAAGTCGTGGGACCTTTTTCAGCATAAATATGAAGTATTTTGTAATTTTTGAACTCCAAAATCGCTTCCCAAATGTGTTGCTTCACAGGATTGTCAGGAAATCATGTAAAGTCAATATACTTCCCTTTTTAGCAGTTTTAGATATTTTGAAAGATACTTGTGTCTCTGGTCATGTGCCCCATGACAATAAGTTTGTTCTGATTTTTGGCCAATGGGATAGCTAATGCTCCATGAGGTTTTCCTTCCTCAAGCTCATTTATCTGCGGGATCTCATTGCAAATCTGCAAGAACTTATATGTTAATCAATTATATCATCATACATTTGGGTAACATACCTTCTGAGCCACATCTTTTCATTCGCCCTTGGATGTTTTTGAGGAATGATGAAGGATTGTTGATGGATTCCATGACATGGTAGAATGGTATAGTGCTCCTTGATATGTTTTTGTCTTCTAGTTTTCATTCATAATACATATTTCTTGCTGCTATAGATCAGTAGAGATTGATTTTGAGATATGCCCATGGAGGCACCTCAAAATCCCTGAATCTTCATAGCTTGATGTTTTCTTCTTCCTTAGTCATGCTAAAGAATTCTTAGCTTCTCTTTAGTAACTTAAGGTATTGTTGCTAGGTTTTATTCATAAGTTCTATGTATGTTGAGTAGGATGTATGGTTTGCCCTACCTACCTATTAGCTGCCCATAGTTCTGTCCATAAAACCTTCTCTTTGACTGATTTGCTGATCATCTTGTTGAACCAAGGAGGCCTAGTCCTGATCTAGCCCTTTGCCTAAAACTATGAAAGCTTGTTTTCCAAAGTGCCCAATGACTTAGAGACTATGTTTAGGCGTTACGGCGTAGTTTATGAGTTGTTAGTTTGTCTTATGTGTTTTCCCCAAAGTCTGATAGTCATTTCCCGAAGTTAGAGGGTCTTATACCTCTATGTATGGCTGGAATGTTTGATTTCAATGTTTTAATTAGCTCATAGTTGCATTTAGCATGATTAATGGCTTGCTATAACATGTTTATGTCTGCTATCAACTAGTTACACTTGTAATCCCTTGTCTTTCACAAACTTGTTGTCCATTTAATCCATTCTGCCCGAAGATCCCTTCTACCGTGAATCAAATCGGCCCTACAGCAGCTTTACATCATCACCTCATAGCTTCCTTGACCTGTTTGACCCCATAGCCCAATTTATCTACATCTTGTTATCCAGTTTATGTATTTGATCAGTTTTATCCCTCACAAAACTTAAAAACTAAAAAAACCAAAAAACACACTTCATAACTAGCCTAATATCAGAACACCGCAAGTAAACACACCGACATCTTTTACACATATAGAGAGAGCCCTCTCTGAGTCCAGGAAGGCTAGGTCCTTGGGCTCCAAAGCTTGGTTTGATGTTACATCTTCATTTGGCTCACCAATCGGCCAAATCACGGGACCCTAACATAATGGCGATCACGGTGGGACTCTGAGTATTAAACAAACTTAGTTTCCCTAATCTTTAGAGACTTTTGAGAATATTAGTTGGCTGACTTATCCCACCGCTCACTAACATAATGGCGATCACGGTGGGACATATTGAGTTCATGATAGTCTAGCAAACTTTTATAGACTCCTTAGTCCTTCAAATTTTAACTTAAACCATCAGCCTTTAGAATCATCTAGTGTAAACTCTCTGCTTCACCATCTTAGCGAAGTGATGAATCAGGTTTATAACACTTTTACATCCTAGGCTGCACATAAAACTCAAAAAACCCCAAAACACTCCCTTAGATTGGTTTTTGTCAATATTGGTGGTGGACCATACAAGTATACCTCAAAACAACTGACAATCCACCTGGCGACTCCACTAACTTCTAGTAAGCCTTACTATTTTTCAAAACTCTAGGCTACTATCCGATAGACCTATCCCATCGCTCACTAACATAGCGGGAGATGGTGGGACACTGAGTACATAATAGTCCAGCAAACTCTTATAGACTCTTTGGTCCTTTAGGTACCATAAACAAGCAAGCAGTCCATAGACTCATTTTTTAGAGTAAACTCTCTTTGTTTTCATTACCCTAGCAAAGTGTTGAAACAAGTCTAGAATACTTTAACAAACCATAGGCTGCACATAAAACTCAGAAAATCCAAAAACATCCTCAGAATAGTTATTGTTGGTGGACCATAGCTATCTTCATAAGAACAACCCATTTTTCACCTGGCGACTCCACTAATCCATCCCTTTACTTTTGACCATCCTTCACCTTAGTAAAACCTTAGAAAACCCACTCATCCAGAACATTCACCAATAACATTCTCTCTAAACTCTGGATCTAAAATCTGGCTTCCCGAAGAATCAATACCAGATCCCATCCAGACACAAATCCCCCTATCATAGTAGATGACCCAGAGAAGATTCTGTGGCAAGTTTCCGAAACTGATCATCTAGCTACTAGTAGACCCATCCGTAGAACAAGATCTGTGCCTAAACATCGCACTATCCTACCAGATTCACCTTTGGAACTAGAGTCATCACAAGCTCTTCCCAGAAGCAAATCATATAGTAAGATAAACTTTAACGATCTTGAACCCCTAAACCCACCACAGAGTCCTAGTAGAGAAGCTTCACCCACCACTCCTCCTGATTCCCAGCTTCTTTGTCAATTTGGCTCCTATCATCCCAGATCTGCTCAAAACCAGATCACTAGTCCAAGTTCATCCGCCACACCTGGTCAAACCACCACTGTTCAAACCACTTCATTTCAGCCTACTAGTCCTCATCTTGTACATCATCCATTAGCTCCAGTCATGGATGCCTGGTACGCACCTTTGGTGTTACCACCACCTTTAGCTCCTCTCCCAAACAAATATCAAGACAAAATCCCACACTTTACTGGAGAAGACACCACCACACCTCAACAGCATATAAGTAGAATGACTGATGCTTATGAATACCTAGAGGTACAAGACGAGACTGTCCGAATGAAATATTTGCCCAAAGTCTTGGTGGTGAACCTAAAGCATGGTTCAAAAGCTTAGCTCCAAACAGTATCCATAATATCCCCGAACTGCATCAAATCTTCAGAAATAGGTGGGAAATCCGAAGAAACCCCATTCAAATCCTGTCAGAATATAACAATCTAAAACGTGAAAATGGGGAAAGTGTCCAAGCTTACTGTACTAGGTTCAACAGTGTATATAACTCCCTCCCACCTCATTTCAAACCTCCACTTGGTTTAGCTTTGGCAAAATTTCCTGAGGGTTTTGATCCGGACATGACATATCATCTGAGAGATAAGGATCCCCCTACCTTGGAGGAAATGCAACAAATAGCCATAAAAGCAGATGCTAACTTAGCAGAAAAGAGGGCTAGGACTAGATCAGAAAGGAAGGTCACCTATAGAGACGAAGTCTCGACCTCATCACCTTCCCTAGATCCTAGAATAGATGACCTAGTCAAATCCATGGCTAAAATGTGGGAAAAGATAAATGAAAAAGCTCCTGTTAGGGAAAACCAGCCAAACCCTCCAATCAGAAACCGAAACCAAAATTTTAGGAGGCAACAGCCCCAAAACAGACCAAGGGAAAATGACCAACAGATTAGGCCACCATTCAATGAAAACTATGTGGAAGAGGATGATAGGGATACAAAACCTCTTGATGAAAGTCATCTAAACCTCATAGGATCTGATAGTGAGAGTGAGGTGTACCTCACAGAAGAAGAACAAGCCTTCTTTTCGCCTGATCAAGATGAGACTAACTATGAAGATCTTGACGACCCTGCCATAGATTTTCAGAATGCCATTATAGAAGCTCACAGGCAATATGACCTTAGAAGTAAAAGAAACCAAGATAATGTCAAGAAAGGTAACTCAGATACTGCTAAAGTCCCTAATACTATCCTCAAGAAAGCAGTAGACAATGACAAAATCAAGGTTGAGAAGACTGACCAAAGCCAAGCTAAAGTTATCCAAACTAGTCCTCTCTCAGATACTCCTACAAAGGTCACCAAAACAACTATGGCAAACAAAATCCCTAAACAAGGTCAACAAACTCAGAACACAGACAAGGTCTTAGCTGAAAAAGCTGAAACAAACATATCCAAACTTCAAATGCCTTTTAGCTTTGAAGGCGAAATCGCTAAGATCAAAATCACCATGCCTCTTACTGAACTCATTGCCCAAAACTCTTATAAATCCCAAGTACTAAAAGTCTTAAATCTAGGGAATGATGCGAACACTATTAATCTCACTGATGACATTCCTGAAGTATTGTTTGGTCCAAAGGTAGAGGGAAAATTCCAAGAGGGAGTTACTCTTCCATTTTACATTAGCCTAAACATCCACGACCAAATCCTCCACAATGCCATGCTAGACTCCGGCGCCTCGCATAATCTTATGCCGACGGTAGTAATGGAAAGATTAGGCTTGGAAATCACAAGACCATACAAAGACTTGTATTCATTTGATTCAAGCAGAGTCCAATGCCTGGGTTTGATCAAATACCTTTGCTTTAGTCTGGCCCAAATACCCGCGAAACATCTAATCATGGATATAGTAGTGGCAGACATTCCTCCCAAGTATGGGATGCTTCTATCTAGATCTTGGGGAGCCAAACTCCAAGGGAATATTCAACTGGACATGTCATATGCCACCATTCCTGTGTTTGGTCAGACCAGGATACTCTACCGCGAATCACACATGAAATACATGATTAGCAGTCAAGATAGGCCAGATAATATTCCAATGTGCTCTTTGCGTTCCGACTTAAACTCTTTCATTATGCATATAGATGTAAACATGGAGGAAGAGTCAGAAGAAACCATTATAGACTTGGATCCACCACATCAATTGTCCCTGATGCCTTATGATGAACTGGACACTCAAAACTACCATGATCATGAACAGCTGTGTCTTGAGGAAAGTAAGTTTCCCCTCTCCAAAGTAGGATTAGAGCAAGAAGCACAAACCCTCATGTACTATCAAGAAAATTGCTCTAGCTTTAGTCAAACACCAGTGGTAGCTTGTGGAAATTTCTTCCGGGTAAAAGCTTTAGAAGACCTACACATCATAAACCTATTTGGAACCCGGGAGAAAGGGATTTTAATGTTTCTACCATACCTCAAAGATTTACCATCATGTGACCTTCCTACTGCAAATAAAACTTTGACCATAACCTCAGTAGCTCAACATCTTGAGAAAATGCCAGATGAACTTCTTATGAGCAAGGATGACAGTTATAATCCCAGCATACCTGAGCTACTTAAATTGGCTCATATTTTGTCTTTTCATGAAGAACTTAGAAATGCTAAAATCAGGAATCTCATGCAAAATACTAATTTCTACAGAAAAAACAAGGGAAAACATTGTATCACTACCTTTTCCTCAAAAAACAACTTTAACAAAAGCAAACACAGCAAACTGAGACAAACTGAAATGATCAAGGAGAAAACTAGTGGCCATAGAATCTGCTTTGATTTTAGAAATAATACTGCATCTCCATATAACAAAAATCATGTTTTTTCTACCCAAGATCATGATTCACCAATTAAAAGTGCTTTTAATCATGTGTTCTTGCAAGATCATGTTTCAGGTCATAATCATAAGATTCCTTTTCAAAGTAGACAACTTAAAGATTTTTTCCAGTTTGCGGGAGGTAGATCTGATTTCAAGTTCAAAATTGCAAAACCACCCAATATCAAAAATCTGTTCGTAAAGGCCATGTTCCCAGTTTTAAATTTCTGTGTTTTTGCATACCTTGATGATGTCACTATCTATTTCAAGAATTACCAAGAGTACATACATTACCTAAAGAAAGCATACAGTAAGGAAAGGAGTGGAAATCAGATATTCAGAGAGGTACAAAGGGAGGATACCGGACTGTTTAGAGATTCTTGCATGAATCCCTATGTTATGTTAGAGAGAGAAAATTTCCCAAATTTTTCTTTTCAAGAGTTGAGTGGGCCAAGGGTGAGAGGAGATCCTTACGAGGATAAGATGCTGAAATTCCGTCATTTCCAAGATTTTTGAGTTTGAAACACTTTCAGTCATTGTACATACCATTGTTTGAAAGGTTGAAAAAATAAAAAATGGTCAAAAACAGTAAAAGATAGGAAAGTCAAAAACAGTAAAAAGCAGAAAAGAGGGCAAGTGAAGATAGAACAAAGGCCCCATGTTCCAAAAATAGTCTTTCGGAAAGCGAGCAAGTCTAAATGCCGCTACTAGTACTTCAATGTCTTGTTCAGCTATCTAGCCTAATCATAGCTGAGCATGTTTAAATTTATTTGCTGATAAGTTAGTGAGTGCCAATATAGTCAACATTGTGTAAGATTGACTTATCACAGAGCTTAGATTAGGGAGAGATTCTGGTTCCACATGCCTAAAACAGAACCAAAGAGAGAAGCGAGGGATGAAAAACACATTGTACATCTTAGCCCCGCTTGTCTAGTTTCCTTTTTATTGCAAAATAACATTTGTGTGCAGCTTGTCTTTTATGCCGCAAATGCATGACAAATCAGACTGCTTAATCCTGATTTGATCATTTTTAAATTTCATGTTGTAGATTAGAAAATGAAATCCTGTCAAACTGCTTAATCTTGACAGTCGATCTAGTTTTAGGTAGAGAAATGAAGGAGTTCATCAGCTTAATCTGAACTCCCGGCAGATATAAGAGTAGAAATAGATAGTTTCATTTTGCAAAAAGAAAAATATGCATTGTCAAAAGGCTGCTAGTCCAAATGCGCCAAAGAGAAGAGAAAATGTTAGGAAAGATAGTGGGGTAGGTAGAAGTATCATTGATGTTAACCATGCTGTCATTTTTTAGAAATAACATCAAGAGAAGGGTAAATTTTGCACCAATGGATAAGGCACTGGTCTTCATAAGCCAAAAATCTGAATTCTGGACACCTCCTGACGAGGAGCTGCCCTCCCCAAATGGAGCCACTATTAGCCATCAATATTTTTTACATGTTAGTGATGACTATATCTACAGCTGAGTTTTCTAGAAACTGATTTCCTCATGTCAATATGTCATCCAGAAAACCCTCCTAAAACTTTTTTCGCCTTTCTACCTTTTCAGTCCACCCCTGGCGAAATCAGAACCTCATGGTCACAATCCTATCTAGCTTCAGCCTTATTGGTCTGCCCATCAGCTTTAAAAGGAAAATCCACATCTGTTTCAAGAGTATCCCCTATGTTAGGAAGTGGCGCTTTAAGACATTTCACCCTTGGCAATCATCAAAAAGCCAAAAAGCCTCCATCTGCAACAGACCTACCATGACTGACCTCTTACTTTGCAAATGAAATTGACAAACAGCCCTAATTCGCGCCACTCATATCCCCTAGATCTCAGCACTGCATAAACCCCAATCTCAAGCTGACTATTAGGTTTTTCACAGTGTTCTATGGTTTCTACAAAGGCAGGAAATATAACTTCATCTCAGGAGGAAATGCTTGAATTTACAGTTAGAGGAACAACTGCTTCTAAAATGTAACTTGAGCCTGAGACATGCCTGCAAAACAGAAAGCTACTCATCCAGACTTTACAGTTCTTTCCATCATGAAAATCACAGAAAGACACAACTATCACAGCAAACTGGAAAATGGTCATGGCCCAGAACCTCCTTCATTTACAAGCAGAGGGTTGGAGCGCCTCCTTCATCCACAAGCAGAGGGCGCTGGCCAGTATTGACTGTGAAGATTGCAAAAGTCCAAGTTTGACTTGAACTGAAACAAATGAAACAGGGACTCCAAGTTTTATGAATGTGACTGATGATCATAACAGGAATATAGTTGAAACATGCTAGCTCAAAGGAAAGGAGAGTCTGGTTTGATAAAGAAGGATCAAATGGAATAGATGCTGACAACAAATTCCATTACACAGGCAGAAGGAAAGTTCTTGTTTTCTCAAAAGACACTGACCTCCATAATTACAGAGATTATCCTTCAAATGGTTTGTCATGAGATGACCAAAACACATGATGATATTTTAGTCACCCTTAGAGCAGTACAGAGGAACAGTGTCACTGTGGCTAGGGTTTCTTCTGAAATACAGTGATGCTTGCAAGTAAAGATGCTAAGATTGATGTTTTTCAAGTGGTTTACTTACCATCACATTCGGAGAAAGGTTGTGTCAAACAGAGTTGTCAAAAAGCCTTCAGATACCTTACCTGATGAAGAGCCTCCTCCATATATGAGCATATGGCCAAAGCCATTGCAGGTTGTTGAAAACTGATGGGTCTAAAAAGTGCAGAGAAAGGACACAAAGAAATTGAATAAAAGTCATTGCACAGGTAAATGATAGTGCTTATGATACAAAAGTATTGATTTTCCTATTCAAAATAAGAATGTCTGTCAAACTGTACCTATAGTAGAAAGGAGACAATATTGAACATATGCATGCATTGATACCACAAGGAGCGCTTTTTTAAAAAAATTAAAAAAGGCAATGGTTAAACAAGTACTCCACTATCCTCACCCGTAAAGTTCAAAGGAGCTCCTTTTGAGTAAAAAGAAAGTATAGTGTGAAAGCATGCAACCCAAAGAAGGCACTACAAACATCTGTGGAGAAGCTTGTAAATCACCTGAAAGTAGGGATTGACACCATGAACAAAAAAATCTTTTGCCAAAGCCTGCTCATCATATAGCCATCAGCAGATTTGGGCAGGTTTTCTGAAAATGAGTTTTATTAGGTCTGGGCAGCACTCAAAACCCATGAAGCACTTCACTATTGCAAATTCAATCAAAAGACATCTACAGGGCTCTCCCAAACCAAGCAGAAGTAGCAGGAGGCATTTCTGCAAAGCAAGGAGCAGTCAGGTCATTTTATCCCAAGTCATCATCTAAAGCTTGGCAAGCATAAGAGAAAAGGAATACTCCACAAGTAGCAGGAGGCATTTCTGCAAAGCAGGGGAACAATCAAGGCATTTTGCCACAGGGGTCCTTCCAAGTCAGTCTACAGGTTCATCAAGTACAGGTATGATCTGGCCTATTTTCAGTTTCTGAAAAAGATTTTAAGACAAGTTTAGGCATGTTCATCATAAAAGGAAGGAGTGCCATATCAGTGAATTTTGAGTGAAAGAGTCAGAAAACAGATTTGAAAGACACTCGGCTTTTAAGTCATTTTCAAGGAAAATCCTTGTCACTTTGTAGCAGCTGGAAAAGACATTTTGAATTTCGAAAATCAAAGAGCTTAAATCTATCTTCTCACCAAGTGGCAAAAGCACTCTATAGACTCTTTGATATATTATGTAAAGCAAAGGTCACATTTTTAAAAAAGGGACCCGAAAGGATCGGCCCTAAACAGAGTCATTATTCAAAGTTTATATACATGTTCAATGACAAGGCCACAGTTTGAAAACAAAACAGATTTGAAAACCAACGTTAATTTGCAAAGTTCAAAACCGTTGAAGATTAGATGTGAAATGACTTAAGGTTGAAGTGTGAGAGTGGCAATTTCATTTTCAAAAACTAAAGTCAAAACCCGTGCCTCCCCAGCACCAAAGCACGTTTTTTCGGTCAGTTTGCAAATTATAGCACCGTTTGAAGCCGAGCGACGCGCCTGGCGCGAATTTTACACAGTCTCCTTTGTTGGCGCGACGCGCCTGTACATTGGCGCGACGCGCCTGTACAGGCCGCCCGATCGCTCGACAGGTCGACCCGACAGGCCACCCAAGGTTTTTTGGAGGGTTCAGGTGCTACTCAAGCTTCCCTCCAAAGGATTTCTCCTCAAAATTCAAAAGGTATTTCGACTCCTACCTCGAAAATCTCGAAAACCAAAGTTAAACTCTGTGTGCCGTGGTTTGAAACTATGCATTGTTGAAAAGGCCTTGACCATTTTGAAAAAGAGAAACCCGTGCAGCCTCTGCTCAAACTTTGGAGCTTTTAAAACCCTGTTGCCTCCGCTCTGAAACATGATTTTGACTGTATATCCACAACAAGGTTAACTCTAAAAATGAGCATGTTTTTGTTTAAGTGAAATAGCATACACAGAGAACAGTAAATTTTAATAGGAAAAAGGGTTCTGGGTCAAGTAGAAGTATAGATTGAAGCTCCGGAGGAAGCTTGTTCACCTTATTCATAAAAATACAGTATTCAATGATTATTAGTTGGCTGCCTTGTATTGTTCAAAACTTATTGACAAAGTTGCCATCCATTCAAGCAAAGGTTTTCATAATATCACCAGAGGGCTACGTTCATGAAGGACCATTGATTGTTTGGACAAGAGAAAACTCATATAACCTCTGTCTAAAAGCTTTGTAGTCTCCTAAAAAGCTCTGTCATTTTTGCTCCAATACTGTGTATTGACATTCTAAGCATATGTGTGGTGGTTTGCTTGAGATGCAAATAGTGGAAAGTAGGCACACCTATACAGGGCAGAATTGTTAAATGACTATAAGCCTTCTTGAGCAAGGAGCGAGGTGTGTTGGTTGGCATCTAAGACTTCAAAAAACAGAGTAATTATTGGCATTTTCTCACAGCACACTATTTTAGCAGATTGCCTTTCATTCACTGTATTTTCCCACTGTGAATTTGTTGGCAAAGAGTTTCCAAAGGTGAACAGCATATTGAAGGACAGAGTTGTTGGTGATTAAATTTAAACATTGGAGGCAGAGGTACGCAGGTGATGGTTGATCTTTTAACTTCACAAGAAAAAGTGTCCTTCATAAAGCACTGTGTATTGATTTTTCATCTAACCTAGGTCTGCCCTCTTTTTCACCATATTGTATCATTTTGAAAAGTTGATTGACAAAGAGATTCTAAGGATGAACAGTACACTGAAGGGCAGAGTTCGTTGATGGGAATTTAACTTTGGAGGCAGAGGTACAAAAGTGGTGTTTGATTTCTTAAACTTCACAAGTGAAAGGGTGTGTTTCCTAAAGCACTGTGCATTGATTTTACACCTAACTTGGGTCTGCCTTTTCTAGAAACCATATTGTATCAGGCAGAGAAATTGTTGACAGAGATACTCTAAAGGTGAATAGGGCCACTTCTAAAGGACAGGTGGTTGATGATTGCAGTTTTACATTGAAGACAGAGATGTAGCTATGATTGCTTAACACTCTATACAGGAAATTGACACAGGAGTTTGTCCCATCTTCACACAGGGTACCATATTAGAAAGTTTGCCTGGCTGAAGTGCATCCAGAGGTGAAGGGCTGTTTTTTAAGGAGTGCAGAGGTGGTTTATTCAAAGAAAAATTGTTGCATTTCATCCAAACCACATTGTCTAATCTGTCCAAACAGTCTAGTGACCAGTTTCAATCCAGCAGAGCATTTTTCATACAGTAAAGGCAGTTTGCCTCTTCCAAAGCTTGTTCAAGTTAGAATGCCTCCAAAGCAAGATCACAGGAGCGGTCCACATAAGAGATATGAGCCTATCTCCATAGAAGAAATCAATGCTCACCCATCAGTGCTTTTCAATTTCCATGAAGTAGGTTGTCTTGATTTCTGCCAGAGAATAGAAGAAGTCAAGAGTTTTTCGCCACTTACACATTTGTGCGCTTTGAGATTCAAGGACAAACACTTCCAGTTGGCGGGTCTTGATTTCAAAATCTCCCCAAGGTATGTATCCAAGGCTACCAAGATCTCGTATCATGGTGAAAAGTGGTTTAAACAAGCACATCTTGATCTAGAGGATTATAAACCTTTCATCAAGCCTGAACATAGGGAAACCATCACTGCTATTTTCCCTTTTTCCTATCTTCTTGACAGTTATGCTCCGCTGATGAAAGCCATAATGAGATATTTCACTTGTGAAGGGAGGTTTAATCAAATTTATGCCTACCATGTCCGCTTGTTGATGCATTTTACCAGAAGCAGGCAGCTAAACCTTCCGTACTTTTTGTCCAAAAGCATAGAGAAAATGGCAGCTACTGTCCAAAAAAAGGCTCCACCTCAGCAAATCCCTTCTCTCTTTCATCATTCCTTGATCAAGATTATCTTCTTACACCAGCTGGAGAAAAAAGGGGTTTCATGGGATTCATTCATTAGCCATTCAGACTTTGCCACTGTCCCTCCTGTTCATGTGTCTCCTACTCAGCCTGTCCATCACCCAGTGCCTCTGTCTAGTAGGCCTACACCTAAAAAACTCAAAATGACTACTGGGCAGCCAAGTCTACAAGGAGAAGGAGAAGGCAGTGAACCACAAAAAGAAGGCAATGAACAGCAGCAGTTGGAGGTTGATGAACAACAGCAGGTACAGGAAGAGGGACAGCAGCTAGAAGGCAGTGGACAACAGCAACTAGAGTTTGAAGAACAGCAGCAGCTACAGGTTGATGAACAGCAGCAGGTACAGGAAGAAGGACAGCAGCAGACATCAGTTGAGGAGCAGCAAGTTGGGCAGACAATTGAAGCACCTTTTGAGCCACAAACTGGACAGGATGTTGAGGAAGGACAGCAAGCTGAAGCTGTCACCTTGACAGTAACCAAAACTGTTCCTAGAAAGAGGAAATTGCCCAAAAAGACAATTTCTAGCTTGCCAAGGAGAAAAAGCGCCAGATTAGCCTTCAAAGGCAAAAGCATAGTTGGAGAAAGTGCCAAGCATGGAGGTAAATCAGCTGTCATCCCTATCCCAAGCGATGACAGTGATAACGAGGCCCACATCCTTGAAAACCTCCTCATTCACAAAGAGGGGCAAATTGAGGTGTTACAAGAAGATCTTCAAAGGGCGAGGAATTTCAACCATTTCTTGGAGGTTGAAAACAAACAAATGAAGTTTCATGCAGCTATCCATGAGGCAAGGGCGATCAAGTATAAGAAAGAGGCAGAAAAGGCGCAAGTAAGAATTGAAGAGCTCATTGGCGAGTTTGATGATGAAGAGGAGGAAGACCAGCCTAGGCGAAAGAGGCCTAGGACCATAGGGCTTAAAAGAGCCTTGGAGAAACAGAGAGCAGAAGAACAAGATCATTTCAAAGCCTTTCCTCTCACTGCCCTCCTTGAGCAGGAAATTGAGGAAAACAAAGAAGCATGGCTTGAGAGAGCTAACCAGCATTTGGAATTAAAGCTTGAGAAGGCAAATAGGGATCTTGAGCTGCAGAGGAAGAGGACACACCACTTCCAAAAGCTAAATCAGTTTGCCCGGCGCAAACTAAAGGAAGCACAAGAAAAGCTGAAGAGATTAAAGGGGAAGCGCCTAGCACGGAAGGAAGCAAAAAGCATATCAGCCCTTGATATTTTGGCCTCATCTTCGGAGCATGTTTCTATGGACCCTTGAGGGTCATGCATGCCAATTTTGGGCCTGTTTCGGCAACTTTTTGTTTTTTTGACATTTTTGGGTTTTTGGCCAAAAACTCATAAATTTTCCATTTCAGTTTGATGAGTCGTCAAGGGAAGAGAGTGATACCGATGGATGCCATAATTCCATGAGCAGGTCTCCAGCGATTTTCAGGGCATTTGAAGATCATTCGTCCCCTCAAATTGGCGAAAAACACCCTCATTTTGCACATTCTGCCCGCCATATCAGCAGTCTGCTATTTTCTGGGTTTTTTCACACAGGTACAGTTTTGAGGTACTTCCCGAGATCAGATTGAGGTAATTTTACTTGCGCCGGAAAGTAGACACAGAGAGCTTTCCAACGAGCCATCATGAGACTCATTTCGACACCGGGAAGGCTGCCATTTGCCTTCAGAAAGTCAGGGGACCTTTTTCAGGCATAAATATGAAGTATTTTTGTAATTTTTGAACTCCAAAAATCTGCTTTTCCCAAATGTGCGTTAAGCTATTTTTATCATTGGGAAATCATGTAAAGTCAATATAATTTCCGTTTTTAGCAGCTTTTTAGATATTTTATGGGATATTTTGTGCCTTGGGCTTTGCAAAGCCTCAAGGACAAGTTTAGATATTTTGACTTGGCCAATGGGATAGCTAGTTGCTCCATGAGGTTTTCCTCCCTCAAGCCTATTTATTCCATGGTTCTCATTGTAAATCAGAGGCTGAACTTAAGAGAAGAATTAATACATTGGTCATATGAGCTTTGAAGAATACACTTGAGTTATGATTTTTGGACTGCCTCTTGGATGCTTTCGAGGAATGATGAAGGATTGTTGATGGATTCCTTGACATGGTAGAATGGTATAGTGCTTCTTAATGTGTTTTGTCTTCTAGTTTTCATTCATACTACATATTTCTTGCTGCTATAGATCAGTAAAGATTGATTTTGAGATATGCCCATGGAGGCACCTCAAAATCCTTGAATCTTCATAGCTTGATGTTTTCTTCTCCCTTAGTTATGCTAAAGAATTCTTAGCTGCTCTTTAGTAACTTAAGGTATTGTTGCTAAGTTTTATTTATAAGTTCTATGTATGTTGAGTAGGATGTATGGTTTTCCCTACCTACCTATCAGCTACCCATAGTTCTGTCCATAAAAATTTCTCTTTGACTGATTTGTTGATCATCTTGTTGAACCAAGGAGGCCTAGTCCCGATCTAGCCCTTTGCCTAAAACTATGAAAACTTATTTGTCTAAGTGCCCACTGACTTAAAGACTATGTTTAGGTGTTCCGGCGTAGTTTATGAGTTGTTAGTTTGTCTTATGTGTTTTCCCCAAAGTCTGATAGCCATTTCCCGAAGTTAGAGGGTCTTATACCTCTATGTATGGCTGGAATGTTTTGATTTCTATGTATTAATTAGCTTATAGTTACACTTAGCATGATTAATGGCTTGCTATAACATGTTTATGTCTGCTATAAACTAGTTACACTTTAAATCCCTTGTCTTTCACCAACTTGTTGTCCATTTAAGCCATTTTGCCCAGAGATCCCTTCTACCGTGAATCAAATCGGCCCTACAGCAGCTTTACATCATCACTTCATAGCTTCCTTGACCTGTTTGACCCGATAGCCCAATTTATCTACACCTTGTTATCCAGTTTATGTATTTGATCAGTTTCATCCCTCACAAACTTAAAAACTAAAAAAACCAAAAATCACTTCATAACTAGCCTAATATCAGAACACCGCAAGTAAACACACCGACATCTTTTACACATATAGAGAGAGCCCTCTCTGAGTCCAGGAAGGCTAGGTCCTTGGGCTCCAAAGCTTGGTTTGATGTTACATCGTCATTTGGCTAGCCAATCAGCCAAATCACGGGACACTAACATAATGGCGATCACGATGGGACTTTGAGTCAAAACATCCTAGGTATCCCTTAGGAACTCTCAAAATCTCAGTCAAACTTAGAAGAGTAGAATCTGGTTGTCTCACCATCCTAGCAAAATGATGACCCAGCTGTAGGACACTCTTCCAAACCTCAGGACTACATAAAACTCAGAAAAACCCCAAAAAACTCCCTTAGATTGGTTTTTGTCAGTATTGGTGGTGGACCATACACATATACCTCAAAACAACTAAAAATCCACCTGGCGACTCCACTAGCCTCCAGTAGGCCTTACTACTTTGCTAAATTTTAGAATACCATCCGATTTAGCCACCTCATCGCCACCCTAACATAATGGCGATCACGGTGGGACTTTGAGTTAGTGACAATCTAAGGACACCTTAGAACTCTAGAAGTCCCTTATTTTTAAGAATACTGTTTGATTGACTTATCCCACCGCTCACTAACATAATGGCGATCACGGTGGGACTTTGAGTTAGTGACAATCTAAGGACACCTTAGAACTCTAGAAGTCCCTTATTTTTAATAATACTCTTTGATTGACTTATCCCACCGCTCACTAACATAATGGCGATCACGGTGGGACTTTGAGTTAGTGACAATATAAGGACACCTTAGAACTCTAGAAGTCCCTTATTTTTAAGAATACTATTTGATTGACTTATCCCACCGCTCACTAACATAATGGCGATCACGGTGGGACCTTGAGTCAAAACATCCTAGGTATCCCTTAGGAACTCTCAAAATCTCAGTCAAACTTAGAAGAGTAGAATCTGGTTGTCTCACCTTCCTAGAAAAATGATGAGTCAGTTATAGGAAACTCTTCCAAACCTCAAGACTACATAAAACTCAGAAAAAACCACAAAAAATACTCCCTTAGATTGGCCTTTAACATTACTGGTGGTGGACCATACAAGCATATCTCAAAACAACTGATTTTCCACCTGGCGACTCCACTAACTTCTAGTAAGCCTTACTATTTCACCAAACTCTAGGCTACTATCCGATAGACCTTTCCCATCACTCACTAACATAGCGGGAGATGGTAAGACACTGAGTACATAATAGTCCAACAAACTCTTATAGACTCTTTGGTCCTTTAGGTACCATAAACAAGCAAGCAGTCCATAGACTCATTTTTTAGAGTAAACTCTTTTTGTTCTCATCACCCTAGCAAAGTGTTGAAACAAGTCTAGGATAATTTAACAAACCATAGGCTGCACATAAAACTCAGAAAATCCAAAAACATTCTCAGAATAGTTATTATTGGTGGACCATAGCTATCTTCATAAGAACAACCCATTTTTCACCTGGCGACTCCACTAATCCATCCCTTTACTTTTGACCATCCTTCACCTTAGTAAAACCTTAGAAAACCCACTCATCCAGAACATTCACCAATAACATTCTCTCTAAACTCTGGATCTAAAATCTGGCTTCCCGAAGAATCAATACCAGATCCCATCCAGACACAAATCCCCCTATCATAGTAGATGACCCAGAGAAGATTCTGTGGCAAGTTTCCGAAACTGATCATCTAGCTACTAGTAGACCCATCCGTAGAACAAGATCTGTGCCTAAACATCGCACTATCCTACCAGATTCACCTTTGGAACTAGAGTCATCACAAGCTCTTCCCAGAAGCAAATCATATAGTAAGATAAACTTTAATGATCTTGAACCCCTAAACCCACCACAGAATCCTAGTAGAGAAGCTTCACCCACCACTCCTCCTGATTCCCAGCTTCTTTGTCAATTTGGCTCCTATCATCCCAGATCTGCTCAAAACCAGATCACTAGTCCAAGTTCATCCACCACACCTAGTCAAACCACCACTGTTCAAACCACTTCATTTCAGCCTACTAGTCCTCATCTTGTACATCATCCATTAGCTCCAGTCATGGCTGCCTTGGTACGCACCTTTGGTGTTACCACCACCTTTAGCTCCTCTCCCAAACAAATATCAAGACAAAATCCCACAATTTACTGGAGAAGACACCACCACACCTCAACAGCATATAAGTAGAATGACTGATGCTTATGAATACCTAGAGGTACAAGACGAGACTGTCAGAATGAGAATATTTGCCCAAAGTCTTGGTGGTGAACCTAAAGCATGGTTCAAAATCTTAGCTCCAAACAACATCCATAATATCCCCGAACTGCATCAAGTCTTCAGAAATAGGTGGGAAATCCGAAGAAACCCCATTCAAATCCTGTCAGAATATAACAATCTAAAACGGGAAAATGGGGAAAGTGTCCAAGCTTAATGTACTAGGTTCAACAGTGTATATAACTCCCTACCACCTCATTTCAAACCTCCACTTGGTCTAGCCTTGGCAAAATTTCCCGAAGGCTTCGACCCGGACATGACATATCATCTGAGAGATAAGGATCCCCCTACCTTGGAGGAAATGCAACAAATAGCCATAAAAGTAGATGCTAACTTAGCAGAAAAGAGGGCTAGGACTAGATCAGAAAGGAAGGTCACCTATAGAGACGAAGTCTCGACCTCATCACCTTCCCTAGATCCTAGAATAGATGACCTAGTCAAATCCATGGCTAAAATGTGGGAAAAGATAAATGAAAAAGCTCCTCTTAGGGAAAACCAGCCAAACCCTCCAATCAGAAACCGAAACCAAAACTTTAGGAGGGAACAGCCCCAAAACAGACCAAGGGAAAATGACCAACAGATTAGGCCACCATTCAATGAAAACTATGTGGAAGAGGATGATATGGATACAGAACCTCTTGATGAAAGTCATCTAAACCTCATAGGATCTGATAGTGAGAGTGAGGTGTACCTCACAGAAGAAGAACAAGCCTTCTTTTCGCCTGATCAAGATGAGACTAACTATGAAGATCTTGACGACCCTGCCATATATTTTCAGAATGCCATTATAGAAGCTCACAGGCAATATGACCTTAGAAGTAAAAGAAACCAAGATAATGTCAAGAAAGGTAACTCAGATACTGCTAAAGTCCCTAATACTATCCTCAAGAAAGCAGTAGACAATGAAAAAATCAAGGTTGAGAAGACTGACCAAAGCCAAGCTAAAGTTATCCAAACTAGTCCTCTCTCAGATACTCCTACAAAGGTCACCAAAACAACTATGGCAAACAAAATCCCTAAACAAGGTCAACAAACTCAGAACACAGACAAGGTATTAGCTGAAAAAGCTGAAACAAACATATCCAAACTTCAAATGCCTTTTAGCTTTGAAGGCGAAATCGCTACGATCAAAATCACCATGCCTCTTACTGAACTCATTGCCCAAAACTCTTATAAATCCCAAGTACTAAAAGTCTTAAATCTAGGGAATGATGCAAACACTGTTAATCTCACTGATGACATTCCTGAAGTATTGTTTGGTCCAAAGGTAGAGGGAAAATTCCAAGAAGGAGCTACTCTTCCATTTTACATTAGCCTAAACATCCACGACCAAATCCTCCACAATGCCATGCTAGACTCCGGCGCCTCGCATAATCTTATGCCGAAGGTAGTAATGGAAAGATTAGGCTTGGAAATCACAAGACCATACAAAGACTTTTATTCATTTGATTCAAGCAGAGTCCAATGCCTGGGTTTGATCAAAGACCTTTGTTTTAGTCTGGCCCAAATACCCGCTAAACATCTAATCATGGATATAGTAGTGGCAGACATTCCTCCCAAGTACGGGATGCTTCTATCCAGATCTTGGGGAGCCAAAATTCAAGGGAATATCCAACTGGACATGTCATATGCCACCATTCCTGTGTTTGGTCAGACCAGGATACTCTACCGCGAATCACACATGAAATACATGATTAGCAGTCAAGATAGGCCAGATAATATTCCAATGTGCTCTTTGCGTTCCGACTTAAACTCTTTCATTATGCATATAGATGTAAACATGGAGGAAGAGTCAGAAGAAACCATTATAGACTTGGATCCACCACATCAGTTGTCCCTGGTGCCTTATGATGAACTGGACACTCAAAACTACCATGATCATGAACAACTGTGTCTTGAGGAAAGTAAGTTTCCCCTCTCCAAAGTAGGATTAGAGCAAGAAGCACAAACCCTCATGTACTATCAAGAAAATTGCTCTAGCTTTAGTCAAACACCAGCAGTAACTTGTGGAAATTTCTTCCGGGTAAAAGCTTTAGAAGACCTACACATCATAAACCTATTTGGAACTCGGGAGAAAGGGAGTTTAATGTTTCTACCATACCTCAAAGATTTACCATCATGTGACCCTCCTACTGCAAATAAAACTTTGACCATAACCTCAGTAGCTCAACATCTTGAGAAAATGCCAAATGAACTTCTTATGAGCAAGGATGACAGTTATAATCCCAGCATACCTGAACTACTGAAATTGGCTCATATTTTGTCTTTTCATGAAGAACTTAGAAATGCTAAAATCAGGAATCTCATGCAAAATACTAATTTCTATAGAAAAAACAAGGGAAAACATTGTATCACTACCTTTCCCTCAAAAAACAACTTTAACAAAAGCAAACACAACAAACTGAGACAAAATGAAATGATCAAGGAGAAAACTAGTGGCCATAGAATCTGCTTTGATTTTAGAAATAATACTGCATCTCCATATAACAAAAATCATGTTTTTTCTACCCAAGATCATGATTCACCAATTAAAAGTGCTTTTAATCATGTGTTCTTGCAAGATCATGTTTCAGGTCATAATCATAAGATTCCTTTGCAAAGTAGACAACTTAAAGATTTTTTCTAGTTTGCGGGTGGTAGATCTGATTTCAAGTTCAAAATTGCAAAACCACCCAATATCAAAAATATGTTCGTAAAGGCCATGTTCCCAGTTTTAAATTTATGTGTTTTTGCATACCTTGATGATGTCACTATCTATTTCAAGAATTACCAAGAGTACATACATTACCTAAAGAAAGCATACAGTAAGGAAAGGAGTGGAAATCAGATATTCAGAGAGGTACAAAGGGAGGATACCGGACTGTTTAGATATTCTTGCATGAATCCCTATGTTATGTTAGAGAGAGAAAATTTCCCAAATTTTTCTTTTCAGGAGTTGAGTGGGCCAAGGGTGAGAGGAGATCCTTACGAGGATAAGATGTTGAAATTCCGTCATTTCCAAGATTTTTGAGTTTGAAACACTTTCAGTCATTGTACATACCATTGTTTGAAAGGTTAAAAAATAAAAAAGTGTAAAAAACAGTAAAAGATAGGAAAGTCAAAAACAGTAAAAAGCAGAAAAGAGGGCAAGTGAAGATAGAACAAAAGCCCCATGTTCCAAAAAATAGTCTTTCGGAAAGCGAGCAAGTCTAAATGCCGCTACTAGTTCTTCAATGTCTTGTTCAGTTATCTAGCCTAATCATAGCTGAGCATGTTTCAATTTATTTGCTGATAAGTTAGTGAGTGCCAAGATAGTCAACATTGTGTAAGATTGACTTATCACAGAGCTTAGATTAGGGAGAGATTCTGGTTCCACATGCCTAAAACAGAACCAAAGAGAGAAGCTAGGGATGAAAAACACATTGTATATCTTAGCCCCGCTTGTCTAGTTTCCTTTTTGTTGCAGAATAACATTTGTGTGCAGCTTGTCTTTTATGCCGCAAATGCATGACAAATCAGACTGCCTAATCCTGATTTGATCATTTTTGAATGTCATGTTGTAGATTAGAGAATGAAATCCTGTCAAACTGCTTAATCTTGACAGTTGATCTAGCATAGGTAGAGTAATGAAAGAGTTCATCAGCTTAATCTGAACTCCCGGCAGATATAAGAGTAGAAATAGATAGGTTCATTTTGCAAAAAGAAAAAATATGCATTGTCAAAAGGCTGCTAGTTCAAATGCGCCAAATAGAAGAAAAAATGCTAGGAAAGATAGTGGGGTAGGTAGAAGTATCATTGATGTTAACCATGTTGTCACTTTTCAGAAATAACATCAAGAGAAGGGTAAATTTTGCCCCAATGGATAAGGCACTGGTCTTCATAAGCCAAAGATCTGAATTATGGACACCTCCTGACGAGGAGCTGCCCTCCCCAAATGGAGCCACTGTTAGCCATCAGTATTTTTTACATGTTAGTGATGACTATATCTACAGCTGAGTTTTCTAGAAACTGATTTCCTTATGTCAATATGTCATCCAGAAAACCCTCCTAAAACTTTTTTCGCCCTTCTACCTTTTCAGTTCGCCCATGTCGAAATCAAAACCTCATTATCACAATCCTATCTAGCTTCAGCCTTATTGGTCTGCCCATCAGCTTTAAAAAGCAAATCCACATCTGTTTCAAAAGTCTCCCCTATGTTAGGAAGTGGCGCTTTAAGACATTTCACCCTTGGCAATCATCAAAAAGCCAAAAAGCCTCCATCTGCAACAGACCTACCATGACTGACCTCTTACTTTGCAAATGAAATTGACAAACAGCCCTAAGTCGCACCACTCACATCCCCTAGATCTCAGCACTAAGCCCAATCTCAAGCTGACTATTAGGTTTTTCACAGTGTTCTATGGTTTCTACAAAGGCAGGAAATATAGCTTCATCTCAGGAGGAAATGCTTGATCTACAGTTAGAGGAACAACTGCTTCTAAATGTATTATGAGCCTGAGATGAAGCTGCAAAACAAAAGTCACTCATCAGGACCTTACAGCTCTTTCCAGCATGAAAATCACAGTAAGAAAAGGTCACCACTGTCTCAGCAAACTGGTAAATTTTCAAGGCCCAGAACCTCCTTCATTTACAAGCAGAGGGTTAGGGCGCCTCCTTCATCCATAAGCAGAGGGCGCGGGCCAGTATTGACTTAGAAGATTGCAAAAGTCCAGGTTTGACTTGAACTAAAACAAATGAAACAGGGAATCCAGGTTTTATGAATGTGACTGATGATCATAACAGGAATATAGTTGAAATATGCTAGCTCAAAGGAAAGGAGAGTCTGGTTTGATAAAGAAAGTCATCTGAAGCTTTCAAATCATGTAAATTGTTGAACTTTAGAAAGGCTTGTCATCAGTAAACATCCCAATCATAAGAAGCCTGTTTTGTCTAGGATCAAATGGAATAGATGCTGTTAACCAATGCCATTACACAGGCAGAAGGAAAGTTCTTGTTTTCTCAAAAGACACTGACCTCCATAATTACAGAGACTATCCTTCAAATGGTTTGTCATGAGATGACCAAAACACATGATGATATTTTAGTCACCCTTAGAGCAGTACAGAGGAACAGTGTCACTGTGGCTAGGGTTTCTTCTGAAATACAGTGATGCTTGCAAGTAAAGATGCTAATATTGATGTTTTTCAAGTGGTTTACTTACCATCACATTCAGAGAAAGGCTGTGTCAAACAGAGTTGTCAAAAAGCCTTCAGATACCTTACCTGATGAAGAGCCTCCTCCATATATGAGCAGATGGCCAAAGCCATTGCAGGTTGTTGAAAACTGATGGGTCTAAAAAGTGCAGAGAAAGGACACAAAGAAATTGAATAAAAATCATTGCACAGGTAAATGATAGTGCTTATGATACAAAAGTATTGATTTTCCTATTCAAAATAAGAATGTCTGTCAAACTGTACCTATAGTAGAAAGGAGACAATATTGAAACATATGCATGCATTGATACCACAAGGAGCAGTTTCTTTAAAGGCAATGGTTAAACAGTACTCCACTATCCCTTGCCCAGAAAGTCTGAAGGAGCTCCTTTTGAGTAAAAAGTAAAGTATAGTGTGAAAGCATGCAACCTAAAGAAGGTACTACAGTCCAGGGAGAAGCTTGTAAATCACCTGAAAGCAGGGATTGACACCATGAACAAAAAGAGCTTTTGCCAAAGCCTGCTCATCATATAGCCATCAGCAGATTTGGACAGGTTTTCTGAAAATGAGTTTTATTAGGTCTGGGCAGCACTCAAAACCCATGAAGCACTTCACTATTGCAAATTCAATCAAAAGACATCTACAGGGCTCTGCCAAACCAAGCACAAGTAGCAGGAGGCATTTCTGCAAAGCAAGGAGCAGTCAGGTCATTTTATCCCAAGTCATCATCTAAAGCTTGGCAAGCATAAGAGAAAAGGCATACTCCACAAGTAGCAGGAGGCATTTCTGCAAAGCAGGGGAACAGTCAAGGCATTTTGCCACAGGGGTCCTTCCAAGTCAGTCTATAGGTTCATCAAGTACAGGTATGATCTGGCCTATTTTCAGTTTCTGAAAAAGATTTTAAGACAAGTTTAGGCAGGTACCATCATAAAAGGAAGGGGAGTGCCATATCGTTGCCTTTTGAGTAAAAGAATCAGAAAACGTATTTTGAAAGACACTGCTTAAGTCATTTTCAAGGAAAATCCTCGTCGCTTTGTAGCAAACAGAAAAGACATTTTGACTTCGAAAATCAAAGAGCTTAAATCTATCTTCTCACCAAGTGGCAAAATCACTTAAGGTAATTTTTTTGAACTTATGAAGAAAAGGTCACATTTTTAAAAAAGGACCCGAAATAATCATCCCTAAATAAGAGTCATTATTCAAAGTTTATATACATGTTCAATGACAAGGCCACAAGCTTAAAAACAAAACAGACGGAAAAACAACGTTAATTATGGGGTGTTCAAAACCGTTGAAGATTAGATGTGAAATGACTTAAGGTTGAAGGCAGAGAGTGGCACGATTTTCAAAACTAAAGTCAAACCCGTGCCTCCCCAGCACCAAAGCACGTTTTTTCCGGTCAGTTTGCAGATTATAGCACCGTTTGAAGCCGAGCGACGCGCCTGGGTTTTTGCGCGACGCGCCTGGCGCGAATTTTACACAGTCTCCTTTGTTGGCGTGACGCGCCTGTACATTGGCGCGACGCGCCTGTACAGGCCGCCCGACCACTCGACAGGCCGACCCGACAAGTGCTTTCTGCGCGACGTGTTTTCTTCAAAGGGTGCCGCGCAAGTGTCCAAAGTTTACAGCGTTTCTTCAGCCCTTCAAACAGGTGTTCATCAAAATTCGAGGTATTTTTATATATTCCCCATCGATTTCAAGGTTTTGATAAATGACAAGAAGGTTTAAAACCCCGGACCTTGTCATTATAGTTAAAAACAAAGGCAGTCCTTTCTACACAGTAAGCTGAAGTATTGCAATATGATAAAAAGCTGATTGAGTTTTTCAATCAAACACCTACAGAGATCCTTGTTTTTGAGATTAAAGGCAGTTGTTTTCGAAACAATCAAAGGGCAGAGGTTACTGGTAAAGATTTGTGTTTTGATTAAGAAAACTTTGTTATGAAAAGACAGGGTTTAGTCTTAAAAGAGAAAACTGTCCTCACAGTCCTCCAGACATTGCCACATTGTCAAAGCAGTGAAATGCAACCAGTGGAAGGAATTGTGACATATTTTCTTTGAAAAGGAAATCTCACACAGTTTCAACCTAAAGGCTTGTGGTCTTCTAAAAAAACTCTGTCATTATCAACCCAAACCTGTGTATTGACATTCTCAGCATATGTGTGGTGGTTTGCTTGAGATGCAAATAGTGGAAAGTAGGCACACCTATACAGGGCAGAATTGTTAAATGACTATAAGCCTTCTTGAGCAAGGAGCGAGGTGTGTTGGTTGGCATCTAAGACTTCAAAAAAAAAAAACAGATTAATTATTGGCATTTTCTCACAGCACACTATTTTAGCAGATTGCCTTTCATTCACTGTATTTTCCCACTGTGAATTTGTTGGCAAAGAGTTTCCAAAGGTGAATAGACATTAATATTTAGTTATGGCATTAATTTTAAACACGGAGGCAGAGGTACGCAGTGATGGTTGGATCTTTAACTTCACAAGAAAGTGTCCCTCACAGTTAATCGTATTGATTTTTCATCTGTTCCAGGGTCCTGCCTCTCTTTTCACCATATTGTATATTTTGAAAAGTCGATTGACAAAGAGATCAAGGATGAAGAAGATATCAAGGGCAGGATTCAGTGATAATGAACTTGAGGCAGAAACAAAAGTGGTGTCGATTTTTAAATTTCACAAGTAGCAGCCTAAATAATCGGTGGCATTGATTTACACTCAACTTGGGTCTGCCTTTTCTAGAAACCATATTTTATCAGGCAGAGAAATTGTTGACAGAGATACTCTAAAGGTGAATAGGGCTACTTCTAAAGGATAGGTGGTTGATGATTGCAGTTTTACATTGAAGACAGAGATGTGGCTATGATTGCTTAACACTCTATACAGGAAATTGACACAGGAGTTTGTCCCATCTTCACACAGGGTACCATATTAGAAAGTTTGCCTGGCTGAAGTGCATCCAGAGGTGAAGGGTTGTTTTTTAAAGAGTGCACTGGTGGTTTATTCAAAGAAAAATTGTTGCATTTCATCTAAACCACATTGTCCAAACTGTCCAAACAGTCTAGTGACTAGTTTCAATCCAGCAGAACATTTTTCATACAGTGAAGGCAGTTTGCCTCTTGCAAAGTTTGGTCAAAGTCAGAATGCCTCCAAAGCGAGATCACAGGAGCGGTCCACATAAGAGATATGAGCCTATCTCCATAGAATAAATCAATGCTCACCCATCTGTGCTTTTCAATTTCCATGAAGTAGGCTGTCTTGATTTTTGCCAGAGGATAGAAGAAGTCAAGATTTTTTCGCCACTTACACATTTGTGCGCTTTGAGATTCAAGGACAAGCACTTCCAGTTAGCGGGTCTTGATTTCAAAATCTCCCCAAGGTATGTATCCAAGGCTACCAAGATCCCGTATCATGGTGAAAAGTGGTTTAAACAAGCTCATCTTGATCTAGAAGATTATAAACCTTTTATCAAGCCTGAACATAGGGAAACCATCACTGCTATTTTTCCTTTTTCCTATCTTCTTGACAGTCATGCTCTGCTGATGAAAGCCATAATGAGGTATTTCACTTGTGAAGGGAGGTTTAACCAAATTTATGCCTATCATGTCTGCTTTTTGATGCATTTTACCAGAAGCAGGCAGCTAAACCTTCCATACTTTTTGTCCAAAAGCATAGAGAAAATGGCTTCTACTGTCCAAAAGAAAGCTCCACCTTAGAAAATCCCTTCTCTCTTTCATCATTCCTTGATCAAGATTATCTTCTTACACCAGCTGGAGAAAAAAGGGGTTTCATGGGATTCATTCATTAGCCATGCAGATTTCGCCACTGTCCCTCCTGTTCATGTGTCTCCTACTCAGCCTGTCCATCGCCCAGTGCCTTTGTCTAGTAGGCCTACACCTAAAAAACTCAAAATGACCACTGGGCAGCCAAGTCTACAAGGAGAAGGAGAAGGCAGTGAAACATAGGGAGAAAAAGAAGGCAGTAAACAGCAGCAGCTAGAAGGCAATGAACAGCAGCAGTTGGAGGTTGATGAACAACAGCAGTTGGAGGTTGATGAACAGCAGCAGGTACAGGAAGAGGGACAGCAGCTAGAAGGCAGTGGACAACAGCAACTAGAGTTTGAAGAACATCAGCAGCTACAGGTTGATGAACAACAGCAGACAGTTGATGAAGCACAGCAAGTTGGGCAAACAATTGAAGCGCCTTTTGAGCCACAAGCTGGACAGGATGTTCAGGAAGGACAGCAAGCTGAAGCTGCCTCCTTGGCAGTGACCAAAACTGTTCCTAAAAAGAGGAAAATGACCAAAAGGACAACTTCTAGCTTGCCAAGGAGAAAAAGCGCCAGATTAGCTTTCAAAGGCAAAAGCATAGTTGGAGAAAGTGCCAAGCATGGAGGTAAATCAGCTGTCATCCCTATCCCAAGCGATGACAGTGATAACGAGGCCCACATCCTTGAAAACCTCCTCATTCACAAAGAGGGGAAAATTGAGGTGTTACAAGAAGATCTTCAAAGGGCGAGGAATTTCAACCATTTCTTGGAGGTTGAAAACAAACAAATGAAGTATCATGCAGCCATTCATGAGGCAAGGGCGATCAAGTATAAGAAAGAGGCAGAAAAGGCGCAAGTAAGAATTGAAGAGCTCATTGGCGAGTTTGATGATGAAGAGGAGGAAGACCAGCCTAGGCGGAAGAGGCCTAGGACCATCGGGCTTAGAAGAGCCTTGGAAAAGCAGAGAGCAGAAGAACAAGCTCATTTCGAAGCCTTTCCTCTCACTGCCCTCCTTGAGCAGGAAATTGAGAAAAACAAAGAAGCATGGCTTGAGAGAGCTAACCAGCATTTGGAAATGAAGCTTGAGAGGGTGAACTGGGATCTTGAGCTACAAAGAAAGAGGACTCTTCACTTTCAGAAGCTAAATCAGTTTGCCAGGCGAAAATTAAAGGTAGCACAAGAGAAATTGAAGAAGTTGAAAGGGAAGCGCCTAGCACGGAAGGAAGGGAAAAGCATATCAGCCCTTGATATTTTGGCCTCAGCTTTGGAGCATGTTGCTATGGACCCTTGAGGGTCATGCATGCCAATTTTGGGCCTGTTTCGGCAACTTTTTGTTTTTTGGCATTTTTTGGGTTTTTGGCCAAAAACTCATAAATTTGTCATTTCAGTTTGATGAGTCGTCAAGGGAAGAGAATGATACCGATGGATGCCATAATTCCATGAGCAGGTCTCCAGCGATTTTCAGGGCATTTGAAGATCATTCGCCCCCTCAAATTAGCGAAAAACACCCTCATTTTGCACATTCTGCCCGCCATATCAGCAGTCTGCTATTTTCTGGGTTTTTGCACACAGGTACAGTTTTGAGGGACTTCCCGAGATCAGATTGAGGTAATTTCACTTGCACCGGAAAGCATACACAGAGAGCTTTCCAACGAGCCATCATGAGCCTCATTTCGACACCGGGAAGGCTTCCATTTGCCTTCAGCAAGTCAGGGGACCTTTTTCAGGCATAAATATGAAGTATTTTTGTAATTTTTGAACTCCAAAAATCTGCTTTTCCCAAATGTGCGTTAAGCTATTTTTATCATTGGGAAATCATGTAAAGTCAATATAATTTCCGTTTTTAGCAGTTTTTTAGATATTTTATTGGATATTTTGTGCCTTGGGCTTTGCAAAGCCTCAAGGACAAGTTTAGATATTTTGACTTGGCCAATGGAATAGCTAGTTGCTCCATGAGGTTTTCCTCCCTCAAGCCTATTTATTCCATGGTTCTCATTGTAAATCAGAGGCTGAACTTGAGAGAAGAATTAATACATTGGTCATATGAGCTTTGAAGAATACACTTGAGTTATGATTTTTGGACTGCCTCTTGGATGCTTTTGAGGAATGATGAAGGATTGTTGATGGATTCCTCGACATGGTAGAATGGTATAGTGCTTCTTAATGTGTTTTGTCTTCTAGTTTTCATTCATACTACATATTTCTTGCTGCTATAGATCAGTAAAGATTGATTTTGAGATATGCCCATGGAGGCACCTCAAAATCCCTGAATCTTCATAGCTTGATGTTTTCTTCTCCCTTAGTTATGCTAAAGAATTCTTAGCTGCTCTTTATTAACTTAAGGTATTGTTGCTAAGTTTTATTCATAAGTTCTATGTATGTTGAGTAGGATGCATGGTTTTCCCTACCTACCTATCAGCTGCCCATAGTTCTGTCCATAAAACTTTCTCTTTGACTGATTTGTTGATCATCTTGTTGAACCAAGGAGGCCTAGTCCCGATCTAGCCCTTTGCCTAAAACTATGAAAACTTATTTGTCCAAGTGCCCAATGACTTAGAGACTATGTTTAGGCGTTCCGACATAGTTTATGAGTTGTTAGTTTGTCTTATATGTTTTCCCCAAAGTCTGATAGCCATTTCCCGAAGTTAGAGGGTCTTATACCTCTATGTATGGCTGGAATGTTTGATTTCTATGTATTAATTAGCTTATAGTTACACTTAGCATGATTAATGGCTTGCTATTACATGTTTATGTCTGCTATTAACTAGTTACACTTGAAATCCCTTGTCTTTCACCAACTTATTGTCCATTTAATCCATTTTGCCCAGAGATCCCTTCTACCGTGAATCAAATCGGCCCTACAGCAGCTTTACATCATCACTTCATAGCTTCCTTGACCTGTTTGACCCCATAGCCCAATTTATCTACACCTTGTTATCCAGTTTATGTATTTGATCAGTTTCATCCCTCACAAACTTGAAAACTAAAAAAACTAAAAATCACTTCATAACTAGCCTAATATCAGAACACCGCAAGTAAACACACCGACATCTTTTACACATATAGAGAGAGCCCTCTCTGAGTCCAGGAAGGCTAGGTCCTTGGGCTCCAAATCTTGGTTTGATGTTACATCGTCATTTGGCTAGCCAATCGGCCAAATCACGGGACACTAACAACCTCTATGGCCAGGTAGCACTTTTTGGGCCAAACACTACGACCTGGGAAGCAGGTTTTGAGCCAAAAACTGTAACCTATCATAGGATTGGGAGAAAAAGTGTGACCTGGAGGATGAATGAGATTTCAGGGTTGTTTTAGGGCTGAGATTTGGGTTTTTTTGATTGGTTGCAGTGTTTCCTATCTGTATACTGACAAATATAATGTGTTTGTGCATATATGGAAGATATACGGGTCAACTGGATAGAGAGAGACTTGGGTACATTACGGTCACAGATCCAGGCAGATCAGGGTGTCCGTCATGTATTGGCCAGATTTGGGGTTCTGAAGTTTTTGGAGAACCCTTTGATGAGAGTAGGGGAGTGCTTTTTGGCCCGGATTTTCAGTTATTGGGATCCAGATCATGAGGTCTTTGTAGTGCAGGGGCATAGGATCGAATTGACAGTCCAAGATCTGTATTTCCTGACTGGTCTCCCGCCACTTGGGATGGTGGGAAATACGCAGCCAGTGTTACCGCGGGGGCAGAACATCATGGAGTATGTGGAGCGACATTGTCGACCGGGTCTCCAAGTCAAAGGGACTCGAATACCGATCGGGGACCTAGAGAGATTAGAGACCCGTGCAGTGGCCACAGCGGTGCTGCGGATCCTAGGCAACAAGGCACTCCATCACATCACTGGGGGGTAGATGATGATTGTGGAGAGTGTGTTGAGTGGGACCTACTATTGGTGGGCCCAAATGATGTTGGTGTCGTTAAAATGAAAGCTGTCGCTTTGCAAGCGGTAAGTGAACCAGGATTGCTTGTATGGGACATTATTGTGCTCCTTCTTTTTTGAGAAGATCCCGACCTTATGACCTCGTATACAGCTCCCAGATGGGGGCCCGAGAGAGCCCAGGATGCACCAGTGGGGGCGACCACTATGCAGAGGAAGAGGAGGGGTGGTCGGACGAGTGTTTAGACCTGAGTTCTTTGCCCATTGGGATCATATGCCGTTATACATAGACGACTATCCCTATAGTGGGATGAGTTATTATGGGGATCCGGACCTACCACTTCCGCTTGGTCGAGTATGGGGACCCAATGGTAAGTGACAAGTGACTACTCTTTTTTGGGCATGTTAAAGTTATTGAAAAATAGATAGGGTACTGATTCATGTACTTTTGGTATGCAGATATAGCTCTGGTAAAACCGGCCAGATATATGGGACGACAGGCAGCATCAGGAGCTGCAGGCCCGAGTGGATTGAGAGCGGCGCATAATGAGGATGCGGCTTCCCTCCTGGAGGACATCCGCTGTAGATGCGAGAGGTTGCTAACCGGTGTTTGAGAGTGCAGGTGGAAAGACTTAGAAGACCAATACATAGAGCCATGTATTGGTCTACCCTCGGAATGGAGGGGTGTCATGCGACGCATGGCGATGGCCGATTAGGGGATACGTGATCTACAAGCTGCAAGAGCAGAGCCATTGGCTCTGGATCCGCCAGATAGTGATTAGGTGTGGGACAGGTGGTGCCCCAAGTTTTGAGTTTTTTTGTAACATGCTATGGGCATGCCATTTGTATCAGAGTAGATGGACTCTAAACACATTTTTTACGACACATATTATGGATATGCATATTTTTCAATGATTATGAATTTTATTGTCTTGTATAAAATGCGTGTGATAAATGCCAATCTAGAACATGGTTTTCAATGCTATCTACATATTGATTTTGTTTTCGAGGTACATGGTTGAAATTTATGGTTTCAAATTCACGTATCAAGAGTTTCACTCATAAATATCGTCTAAATAGCACATGATTATGCACACGATAGACACCATTTAGTTGCATGACAAGAAGTAGGGAATCTAAATGAACATGCAGATGGAGGATGCGATGAGAGAGGGCATCGGCTAAGAGACCATGCACTACATCATATTCGGCCTGATTGTTGGTGGCAGTACCAATGCAGACCCCATTCGAGAGAACAAGGGCATGCAAGGGGGTAAAAATGGCCCAACCTACCGAGGCTAGATTCTGGGAGTAACAACTGGCACCATCGGCATAACCGATATAGGTGGTGGACGGGAGGTCCTGCGGAATGGTGTTACAAGACAAAAAATGGGAGGAGGAGGAACAATGACGGCAGCGTGAGTGGATAGTAGACATCGAGCGACAACTATGGGAGGGAGTGCAATGGGCAGGATGGCTATGACTCATATACGAACTAAATGGTGGTATATGAGGGCTATAGGAGGTATGGCTGGGACTCGGGCTGCAGAGGTCAACAGAAATACGGGTGGTGTTATCCCGTTTATGGGCAGGAAGGATGAGGTCATGGGTGTAGAAGGCTTCCAAGAGGGCATCCGGACAGGAAAAGAGGGGATGAAGAGAGGAAGGGAAACCACATGACGCAGAAAAGCTACCTAGATCATCTATATAGGAAGAAAGGCTAACATACCGATCGTTACGGGGGAGGATAGAGGAACATATAAACAAATGGTCAAATGATGTTGAGCCAAGGGTGGTCGCTGAAGGGGGATTGAGTGAAAAAACAGGGGAGGATTCAAAGGGAATGTTCTCCAAGGGTCTCACAGAGGATGATAGGTAGAGAATGGTGGTATTAGACTTCGTCATCTGGACATCAGGGGGGGGATGTGAATGGGAGCGGGGGGATCCTCAAGCTGACCTGAAGCATACTGCGCAAGTATGGGAGAGGCAGACTGATTTTGTTCAACCTAATACTCTCGAACTACCTCTAAAGAGGCGCGATAATGCGTCAGGTGAGGAAAATGGTGGGAGTAATGGCCATGGACACCGCACAAAGCACAGGGTTTGTTGGTGCAAATAATCTTTGGGTTCTTGGTTACGGATGAGGAAAGAATAGAGGGGTCAGGGACCGTAGACTCAGGGAACGCGACTTTAACCATGGGTTGAATACGGGGCAATTCAGGACAAGTATGGGTGGCGTGACCGACAACATCACACAAGGCGCAAGGCTTTGCAGGCAGAGGAGGAGCTAGGACAGTAGGGGTGGCCTTGTCTTTGGATGCCCCGTTGCGAGCTTTGCCTTTCTTTCCTGGAGCTGTCACCACAGGGGTAGGGTCCTCGAGAGGTGTGGGGGGAATGGTGGAAATGGAGGAAGCGAGGGGGACTAGTTGAACCGGTGTCAAAGCAAGATAGGGTTTGGGGTGACCAGGTGGGGTAGCGGCTGGAGGGTCAAGGTACCAAACGGGTATGCCGAGGGTCAGGTTAGGGAGAGAGAGAGTGGCCATCTCAGGGGAGGTCTGAGACTTTGGCTCATGATAATTCAACTAGTCGATGGTGACTATCTTTCCATTGTGAGGAAAATACATCTTGCAAAAAACCGCAGATGGGACAGCAGACATGGCATAGGTGTAGCTTCACCCCAATAGAATGTTGTAATCTAGAGGGGCATCGATGACTTCGATGTCAACACAAACATTCTTGCCCACAAGGGTGATAGGACAATTATGGAAAAGGCCAATGGGCTGGGAGGCGTGGCCATCCCACGCTCGAAGGGTGATTGTGTAAGGGGCCAACTCAGGAGATCCGAGTTGCTTCCAAACCGAAGAGGACATCACACAGGTGGATGCCCCCTCATCAATTATACACCGAGAAATGTTAGCATTCCAGATTTTGACTGGGATTTGGAAAGCGACGGAAGCAGGAAGAGGAGGATGTTATGATTGATAGGCATCGAAAACAATCATTTGGTCATCAGCAGGATCTACAACACCCATGGTAGATAACAGAGCCTTCTTTTGGGAAGGGCACGACTGGAGGAGTTCCAATGTGGAAATGGCAGCAGGAGACTGTGCCAAATCATCTACTATGCTATATGAATGAGCAGCTCGACCAGAAGTAGCATTTTGGCGTAATGGTCCCTTAGGAATCTTGGTATGAACCTGAACTTTGGGTTGAGGGATATGTAAGGGACCATTGGATGTCGAAAAAGGCTCTGTAGAACCTGAAGAAGGGGACTCGGGGGTAGACTGAGCAGAAGGCTTGGGGTACTGGCGAGACCAAGTTTAAAGGTTAAGGTCGACGATTGGAGATGGATCAGATTTCATCATGAGGATCTGGTAATTGGAGGAACTAGAAGGGAAAGGTTGAGTGGCAACCGGTCCATCAGGTGGTTGGGCAGCCACGAATCCTTGCTGGGGGAAAGGATCAATAAACACAGCCGATTGAGTAAAGGCCACAGTAGGGGGAGCATGAGAGGAGGCATGTTGTCCTCGAAAAGTGGCTTGAGAATCCCACATCTGCCGCATCTGTGGTAGAAGGGGACAATCATGAGTGTAATGACCGTAAACACCGCAACACGAACAAGGCTTATTTGTGCAAATAGGCCTGTCCGGCTTGGGCTGAGTACCTTGTTGCTGGTTAGCAGTGTTAGGGTCAGTACCTTGAGGATTGGGTCCACGAGTACCAGGGGCAGATTGATTTTGATTGCCTTTCTACCTTCTTTGAGAGGAAGGGAGATTAGTCGCTCCCTGCTGTGCAAATACTTGCCCTGGAGGGGGCTGTAGGCGCTGCTGCTGGGCTTGAGAAGGCAAGGGGGTGGAAGTGAAAATGTTGGAGGAGCTAGAATACCAGGCTGTGGATAAGGATAATGGTTAGGTTGGGCAACATTGAGGTAAGCAAGAGGTTGGGAAAAAGGATGAGACATGTCGTATCCTGGATACATGCTACCTGGAGGGGGAAAAGTGCTAGAGGTGTTGGCCCCTCCCGGAGGGAGACCATAGCCCATAGGAGGTTGAGCATATGGATGAGAAAGGGCTCCAATGATACTGTCGATAGAATGAGATGCCCCCGAGGCATTAGCGCCATCAGGCCTGGGGAGGTCAGGAAGGACGGTATAAACATAACTAGACTGAGCGTAGATCAAGTCATATTTCAAGGCTATTTGGAGGGAGGCTTCTTCGGTTTGAGGGAAATGGGAGGCGACATCTTTGCCAATGGGAGGTAAGAGAGTGTGAAGGAACCAATCCATATAAACCCGATCTTCGAAGATGGGAGCTCGACATAGGCTCCTTCTTCTCCGCCATTCCTGGACATGAGTGGAAAGGCGGGTTGAAGAGGTTTGACAGAAATAATTCAAAAGCTCTGTACCAGTGTCGTATCGGAGAGGGAGCTGGAAATAAGATAAAAAGGCTTGGGCAATGGTCATAAAGGTGGTATGGGAAGAGGTGGCCTAGTTAACATACCATTTAGAAGCTTTGCCCGTAAGCGTGCATTGGAACAACTGAAGATGGATGGAATCATCGGTAATGGAATTAGAGGAACACCACATGTGAAAACATTGGACATGGTTGGTTGGATCTTCTCTAGCAAGGCCCTCGAACTTAGGGATGTAGGAGGGGAGCTTGGTTGGCATAGCAGCCCAACCAACATCGTGGCGGATAGGGTCATTGATCAATTGATTGAGATTAGGGAGGCTGAGGCTTGCCATGTAAGGGAGAAAAGGTGCAGCCGAGATAGTTCCTGTGGCGGTTCCGCTAGTAGTAGTCATGACATTAGGGTTGGGATTACCGCTAGCGTTAGGCCCTGGACCAGTCATAGTGAAGGTGACAGGGGGAGAACTAGAAGTAAAAGGAGAACCCAATGAATCAGAAGAGGAGTCGGAGTGCGGACTCGGAGGAGGACTAACTCGACGACGGTGAGAAGGAGTAGGTCGACTAACCGAAAACGAGGGTGGAAGCCAAGAAGTCTCCGGGATGTGTGCCTTGGGGGTGCAAAGGTGACAACAAAAACATGGCACAAGTGGAAAAAGAACGACCAACAAAGGCAGGGAGGTGCAAAATCAAGTGATTACAATGTCAAAACAAGGGCAGAAAGGTGCAGTGTCAATTGATTTTACAATGTTTTAAAGTCTTTACATGGCGGTGTTAACCAGGCTCTTCTTCGCTTAGGGTGAGTCTGTGGCATGCATTAATTTTAATTTTTAAACCCAGATGTTTTGAGAGAAAAATAAAAAGTGTGTTGTGTAACTGAAAATAAATCTGCAGAGAACAGTATATAATGCTGAAATAACAGAAAATTAGCAGCTAACAATGCATCGATATAACCCAAAAAGGCATCTCTCTTAAAAATAGTCTAAGAGAGGGAAAAAATTTAGTAAAAACACACAAAAAAGAGGCCAGTAGATATAAGGTCGGGAGGGACAAGGATCTAAAGGAGAAATCTGCTGAAAAGAGGTGCAAAACGCAGCCAAGAGGCAGAAGCAAGGTGGCTGTAAAAAAGGAGGAAATCAAAAAAAAGTAGAAGGGACAAGGAGAAGGCCCTAAATATAGATCCAAAAAAAACTTCAGGAGGTGATTTGAAAGGGATAAGAGCTGATTAAAAGGGATCTAAAAAGGAGGTATCAAATCTGAAAAAGGGGCAGCTGAAACTCTGAAAAAACAGATACCTGAAACAGTGAAAAATCTTCCACCAAAAGTGGAGGGTACTGAAGCCCTAAGGGGCTATGTTCCCACTTAGATGAGCAAAAAAGATCAGAAACAGGTCTAAACGGCTGAGACAGAGGCTGGAAAACCCTGACAGAAGCTTTAGAAAAACCCAGAAAAATTGCAGAAAAATAGTAAAAAAACTGGTAGGTCACAGGTTCTGACCTGTTTTATGTGCAGGTCGCAGATAATGGGCTGAAAAGTGCGACCTGTAGTCCAGGTCACAGTTTCTAGGCTGAAAAGTGTGACCTGAAGCTCTGGGTGTCCCGACAACAGATTTCCAAAAAAGTTGTCGTCTCAGTTCCAGCTGAAGTCTGTCACCTGCGCAATAGGGCCAGAAACACGTGAAAGTTACAATTCTAATGTTTTAGGGTTTTATAGGTGAAAAAAAACATAAAAATAGGAAAAAAAAATTTGAAAAGAAACCCTAGGGTCTGAAGTAGCTGGATATGCAGGAATATGAAAAATGACAACGGTCGTAATTGAAAACCCGTGTGGAGTCACTAGTTGTTAGTATGAATCCTTTGTCGAAGTGTACGAAAAAATACCACCTTAGCTACGCATAACTTATAGCCCTAACATCAAATATGGCTGCCAATATCTTCAGATCTACAGTTAGTTGTTCAAGACAAATGCTGTAAAAATCCAGATCTATGCATAAAGAGACATTAAGCAGTAAAAATAAGGTTTTGCTCCATACATCTAATAGACAAGACAAGAACAATATTTTTGAAATAATTTTTTATATTAAGGGCACTTGGGAGAAAAACAAGAAGGTGTTTCCAATTCTCCTCAATGGGATGGGTTCTTGGAAGTCCTCAACACTTCAGATCTAGCATTTCTCTCTCCTGTTGGTGTAGAAAACCCAGACAAAGATAGAACTCAAAGGGAGCTCACACAATAAATAATGGAAAATATGACAATGATAATGGCTCAAAGTCAGACCAAGAGTTTAGATCCAGAGTGATCTAATAGGCAACAAAAGGTGAAGAATGGTAGGAAAAACCCTCCTATTTATAACAAAAAATTGGGTCATTCTAGATCTTGGTGCATGATTAAAATAATATTAACCAAATCTAGATCCACCTTTTATGGAATATTTTATTATATTTGTTGGAGGGAAAAAGTATTTGACTTGGGTCAAATCCCTTTATTTGTCAAAAATAAATAAATAAATGATTATTTATCTTTTTAAGGAAGTGGTTGAAATATAATCAAATAAATAATGATTTATTTAATTATTTGTGGGTGATTTGGTCATATTTAACAAGGAATATTATCTAAATAAGATTTAAATAATTATTCCTAGAAAATCATAAGATAAATAAAGGTTTATCTAATTAATTTCTTTGTTTTTGGGTTAAACATGACTGGGAATAATAATTAAATTATGGTTTAATTAATTATTCCATGAGGAAAATCAAACAAATATAGGTTTTTTTAATATTTCCTTTTGGGGTTTCCTGTTTAGACCATAAACAACCTAATAAATGTGTTTTAATAAGTTATTTTACATAGTGAAAGCAATTTTACTTAGGGTAAAATTGGTCTTACATGGTGTACTTGGGTCCATCTAATGATAGTAGGTTAGATGACCAAAAAATGGTGTAACAGTGGCCTTGCTGCCACTATCCACTGAGATTCAGCCCTCGCTCACCTCGATTCGGAGCTTCGCTCTTGTCAATTTATTCAAAATTCGGATGACTATCGTTGTTTCACATTCTCTGCCCCCCCGTCCTTTTCATTCAAACATCGTTTCTCTTGTTCGCATCTCAAAAATGAATTTCTTGCTTAGGGGTGGGAAATTTTGGGTTTCCAGGTCACGGCTGCGAGAGGGGTTTCCAGTCTGTGGAGCTTGTGGTCGGTGGCATGGAAACCCAAAATTTCCATGTCACAGCATGGTGTAAAACCAACCGAGGCCTGCGGAACTTTGGGTTTCCGCGTCCTCGCGTGCCCCCGAGGGAAACACGCTAGGGAGATTGGGATTTCCATTTCATGGCACAAGGCGGAGGGTTGCACCCGAGCCCAGGAAATTTGGGGTTTCCATGTCCCGCCCCCGATGGAAACCATGGGTTTCCATGTTTTACGGCACACTGGAAACTTGGGGTTTCCATGACGATGGAAACCATCACTCGTGGTGGCAAGCCGACGTTAAGGAGGAAATTTCATGTCGTAACCAAGGCTTTATGGGTGTTTAGTGGGTCGGCGTTATATGGGTCAAGCCCCACCCAAGGAAGCAATGTGTGGGCAAAGGCACATACAAAAGGAGGATGTGCGATGGATGATAAAGAAAAGAAAGAAGGACATCAACATCTTTTTGATTCCACTGTTGGCCAGCTAATGCGTGAGCTAAAGCGAAGGTTGAGGGTGGAGGGTGAAGCCACAGCAGGGAAATAAAGTATGTGTTGAGTTGGGTAAAAACACATTCAGAGTTCACCCGTAGGTCGAGTCAGGTTCATTCCGCAGGGCACGTGCTGTGAAATGTTCAGTGCATGGTTGAGTTAGGTTCCTTCCGCAGGATGCGTGAAGAACAATGTTCACGGTGGGCGCGTTTAGGTCGAGTCAAGTTCGTGTAGCGCACCCACGTTCAGGACACGCAGAATAGTGTTTGAAGGCGCGGAGTTCATTCAGTAGGGTCAATTCGGGTCGAACGCGACCCGAACGCGTTCAGGAAACACGTGCAGACCGTGACCCCGGTGACCCGCGTTCAGGACACGAGGAATAGTGTTTGAAGATGCGGAGTTTGTTTAGTAGGGTTAGGTCTGGTCGATCATGACCCAAACACGTTCAGGAAATGTGTGCAGACCGTAACCCTGGTGACCCACGTGTAGAAACATGTTCAAGATGCCGAAGGTGTTTGTCACTTGCGTGATCCACTTAAACCAGAATTCACACAGATTTCAGAGACATGTTCTGAAAGGAAATTTTGGGGTTCCTTTGGATTGTTTGCATTGTTTGGAAGCTGTTAAGGCTAGAAAAAGGTACAAGCACATTTGGAAAGAAGCATAAATGGTTTATGGAGGCTTGGTTTTATAATTATTGTAGATTGTACATATTTATTGAAGCATAATACCGGACATACCTATTAACGGGATTTTCCCCTCCCTTGAATCTATGGGTGTTCATGTGGTTTGATATTGATGTTTATTGTTGTTTTATTTCTGCACGAGAACACTTTGGAAGATTGATTAAACAAGTTTTTAGTTAGGCATAGTATACTTATTGAGTATTTGAAAAGAGAAAAATAAGGTAGTGCCGCACCCATCTATAGAGTGGTTGGGAGACTACCACAGGTATAGGGGTGTGACAGTTGGTATCATAGCTACATTTTCATGGATTTTTTATTATTGAACAGGGATACAGTTGCAGTGTTGCAGGTGGTATTGAAGCTTGATGGATGAGTTTGTTTCATTGGAAATGAGCTTCAAAGAAATTAAAGAGAAGTCGAAGGAAGTGGAAAAGGATTTTGATGAGGCGAGTCGGACCATTGATACATTGTGCAAGAGGAGGACATCTGGCATGATAAAATATGAAATGTTTCAACTTATGGAGAAAGTGAGAATTCTCTGAGCAGAAATGGACAAGGTGGAAGATGAGAGAAGGAAGTTACTTGATAAGATTCTCAAACTTAGAGACCTTGGAAATATGAAGCATGGTGGCATGAAGCCCACTATGGCCGAACCAAAGGATGTTGTAGATGGGATTGAAGTCAAGGAAGAACTTGATGAACAAGGTGGATGAGGACCAAGCACATCACAGGCATTTATGGTGGACGATTCTCACAAGGATGTTGCAGATGTGGTAGAAGTCAAGGACGAACTTGATGAACAGGCTGGACCAGGGCCAAGAACATTGCAAGCATCGGTGACGAATGATTCTGGGGAGGATGTTGAGGATGCGGATATGATCGAGGAAGAACTCATGGAAAAAGTTGAATTTGGACCAAGCACGTTACAGGCATTAGGGGATGAACCACATAGAAATGTTGCAGAAGTGATAATGATCAAGGAGGAACTTTATGAGTAGGCGGTACCATGATCGGAAGCATTGCAGATATTGATGAGGATGGAGGACAATCGCTTAGAGAGTTTTCATGAAGATATGACTGGTGTTTCAATTGAGCATCTGGGATCCTGTATGCAGGGATGGGAAAGAATATGACTTCTTTGCCAATACCATGGAGGACCTTCCCTCAGATGACTATCATGGAACCTTGTACGTTGGAGAAGCAAGGAGAATTTCTTGTTGTAGACCTTGATAGGGAAATTTGTGACCTCGCTCTAGTAGGTTCAAATTCTCGTGACAAGGGTGAAAGTTGATGATATTTGTGATAGATATGGGTCATGCTTAGCCACTTGGAAATTGTCTAGGTACCCGGCATGAGTCATGGACTGCCTTGGTGGTAGGGCACATTGTTTGGGTAGACTTCTTCATGGCATAAAACCACGAAGGAACTCTTGGTGCACCTTTAGTGGGGGAGAAGCCTTGGAGGGAGTACCCATGATGATGATGGTAGAAGTGACCGAGGGCACTTAACTTGTACACTATAAACATGATGGTGACTAGAGTTGAGATGAGTCTACTCTTTATGGACACACGGGCAACCAAAAGTCACGTAGATTGACATGAGGGCATGGCGGGACATTATGTGGAGACATTATGTAAGTGCACTTACTAGGTGAAAACTTATGAGCATCATGGAGGAGTGTCAAGAAGAAATATACTGAGCATGATTGATTTTTGGTGCTACATGGAGATATTTTATAGATGGGTTGATGGATGTTGTTCACTTTGGGCAATAAGACATTGGTTTGATGAGCATCCTATGAGCACATTCATATGACTTGCAGGGTGAGAAAAAATTGTGGTGGCACTCTCGGGAAATAAAAGTATGCTTTCCAACACTTTGGATAGGACGATGCAAGGGATTTCATGATGGAGTTGCATTCATTGGAGGCCTCATACTACAATGATCTTGCAGTATCTAGTTCACTGAGGAGCTGAGATCGAGACTGGTCTTGATTTTGATGTAATATGGGATGCATACCTTTGAGCACATTTACGGGGTGTGTTTGTGAGGAGTCACTTGATTGAGATGATCAACAGGAAAAAATGGAGGTTGATGGAGATGTGGCGATGGGATGCCTTGGTGGTATATAATTGGGCATGGGTTGAGCCCTCTTGACTTAAATTTGGTACGCACGTTGGATGCATATTGTAGATGGGATGAACATAGCTTCATGGACATGAATATGGCACATTGTTGAGAGGATGTTCTTGACTTGATTTGAGGAGGACCTTTCACACATGGATGATGCTCGATAGTTGTGGCTGTATTTTGAATAGCACGTGGAGATTGGAATCATGGGCAACGCATTTCAAATAGAGATGGCTTGTTGGATGGACAACATGTTAGGGATGAGACGGATCTCCATGGATTATTTTACTCTCATATGGGATGGATCCTTTATTGATTTGATGGGTGTGATAGGATGCGAGAGGGATAGCTAACGCATGGTACAAGGATGTGCATTCTCACAATGAGAATCTCTAGTTGTACTGATCACCTGACCAGTTCGAATTATGAGGGCTATAGCACCGTGCAGACTTATGCAGAGGTGCCTTGTTGTCACGTCCATATACCTTCGGCGGTCTTTCAACCATGTTATAGACGGGGTGCGGCACTACTGCACTTTTTCTTTTTGTAATACTGAAGTATGTAGCCTACGACTTTAGCAACATTTGTTAAATCAGTTGAGAAAATGTTCTTTCAATATGAAGAAAACATAAACATCATCATCATATCCACAGTGTACACCCATACATACAAGGGAGGGGCAACTCCCTATTAATAATAAGTCTGCCTGATAATATTTTTCATAAGTATGAAATACAATATAAGTTCCATTCCAGAAAAAGGCCTCCTTTTCTCCTTGGCAAGGCAAGCTACCTTCCGTAAAAATTTACATTGCTTTAAAATCATTAACTAGCCAACAAAAAATCATTTACAACGTTAGAATTCACCACAGGAATTTTCTGCATAAAACTGCCCAAGTGCTACCGGGTCACTCGAGTCACCGGTTGCCTATGAGTTTAGACCTTCCCATGAGTTATCCATGTGTCCAATCCAATTCCAACCTACGTGGTTAGTTCTGGCCCATCAATGCACACCCACTGAAACTTTCGGCACTCAATTTTGACCTACGATGACCTTAGAATGAGCTCTGAACTGAAGTTTAGACCTCCTGTGGACACCTTGTGGAAACGCATTTGGGTCGGGTTGTTTCGTTTGAGGGGGACTATATCAATTTTTCTAAGTTGTGTGATCTGAAATTTTGAGAAAAAAGTATTTCTTATACAGAGATTGATAGTAGGGGGCTTTTACTGGTTATTTCACCTTTACTAGAAAGGATGAAACCAGAAGCTCCTGGCCGACAAAATGGCTCTGCCTAAAGAAATAAAATATAAACACTGAAATATATCCAATCAATGAAATTATTTTTTTATGTCCAAAGTATTCATTAATCAAAATTTTATGTGTGAATAAGAAAGTTCAAGTATTCTGCAAATGAAGTAATGTGGTTTGAAGTTGAACTAATGAGTTTTGTTCATTGTATAAGGCTGCTTGGGAAAAGTGTACTTATGAAAAGTTATTGTTTAATGTAGCATAATCTGAAATATAACAGAAAAAATGTAGAGCATAACAATAAGTATTTGTTTAAGGAGTTCACCCCTCTCTTGGGCTACCTCTTAGGGGTCCAAAAGCCTCTAATTAGGCTTTTCTCCTTTTCATTAATGCTCAAAATATGAATTACACTATGTAGAAAGCCTCAAAAGAAAAAATAAGCTGCAAATTCAGAAACATAAGGCAGAAATCAGTATAAATCGACTATTCATTCACCTCCAATGGATGAGTATAGTACAACACAGCTGATCTTTCATTAGGCCCTTGTGGCTCCACAACCAAAATTGCTGGTAAAATCATTGATATATTGCCATGATGGCTCTGAAACCTATCCCAACAGCTCCATAATGCTTCAATACCCCCAAATTAAAAAAAAAAAATCGTCCCAAATGGAATTCCCTAGCCAAAGTTATGGCTAACTGAAGTTTTGCCCAGTGTCACCTAGAAAAACTCCACTAAATGTGGAGAACTGGAGTTAACTCCAGTTTGAAATGGCAACAAAGGCCAGATTTGGTGGCACGCTCCAATTTTATTGGGCGGTTACATTAAATGCCATGGACGTGGTCACATGCACCCGTCCAACCCGCCGCATTTTATGTTAAAACAAACAGTTTGAAAACTAGATTTTAATAACCATCGCCTCCACCACGTTCACATGTTCAACGGTGATAATAAATATAACCATATCCATTTGGCTTTTGCGCGCCAATTAACAATAGCTCTGGGTTTTGATGCCAGGGTTCTATGGTCAAGGGGCTGGACCCTTTACGGCCCCACCTTTATGCAATTTAAACTTTAAATAAATATGTGTTGCTATGGTTTAATAAGAACCATTCGTGGACCAATGGTTAAAACGCTCCGTTTCCATTGACCCAACCCATGTTCGAATCCTGCCGTGCTTCGCAAAAATTTTAAACGCCATTTCAATTTGATCTTGGGGCCACGTGGCAGCCTCTGGGCTGGCCACGTGGTGCCCTGTGATTGGCTGCCTGCAGAATATTTCGCAGAATATTCTGTGGAATATTATTTTTTTAATAAAAATAATTTTTATAAAGTCAAATTTGGCCATTTTTTAATTGAAATTGGCAAACTTCAAAGATGAATATCTTCTTCATACGACGTCGGTTTTAAGTGTCGTTCACGTCTACAGGATCGTTTTTCTGAGCTCTTTCCAGTTGATCTGGTTTGGACCAATTCTGAGCAACTTCATTTTTGAGCATTTTTCTACAAGGGACTTGATCTCCTAATCATTGTGACCGCTCGAGTGCCTTGTGCATGTTTGGGCGGCCCATTTGCTGTTTGCTCCCATGTGCATCTGTTCAGTCAGGTGTGTCGTGTCATGCCGGGTGAGGGTGCCCAGCCAAACGCGCTCGGGTCGGGTCATTTGGTCCAAGGGCACCCATATCGGATTTGCTACGTTGTGACCGCCCGTGTGCCTTGTGCACATTCGGGCAGCCCGTTTTCCATTTTCTCCCATGTGCGTCTATTCAGTTGGTGTGTCATGTCATGCCAGGTCACCGCGCCTGGCCAAATGTGCTCGGGTCGGGTCATTTGGTCCGAGGGCACCCATTTCATATTTGTTAAGTTGTGACACCCCGGGTTCCTTACACACGTTCAGGCGGTCCGTTTTCCATTTTATCCCATGTGCATCCATTCGGTCGGGTGCATTGAGTCACCGCGCCTGGCCAAACATGCTCGGGTCGGGTCCTTTGGTTTGAGGGCGCCCCTTTCATATTTGCTAAGTTGTGACCGCCTAGGTGCCTTGTGCACATTCGGGTGGCGCGTTTACAATTTTCCCCCATGTGCGTCCATTCGGTCGAGCACGCCCCATTGCGCCAGGTCGCCACGCCCGACGAAATGTGCTCAGGTTGGGTCGTTTGGTCCGAGGCTACCCATTTCATATTTTCTAAGTTGTGACCACCCGAGTGCCTTGTGCACATTCGGTTGGCCCTTTTTCCATTTTCTCCCATGTGCTTCCATTCGGCCAGGTGCGCCGTGTTGCACTGAGTAGCCGCGTCACACCAGGTCCCTGCACCCGGCCAAATGTGCTCGGGTCGAGTCATTTTGGTCAGAGGGTGCCCATACCATATTTGCTAAGTTGTGACCATCGGGGTGCCTTGTGCATGTTTGGGCGGCCCATTTGTCGTTTGCTCCCATGTGCATCTGTTTAGTCGGGCGTGTCATGTCGCGTCAGGTCGTCACGTCGCACTAGGTCGCCACATCACTCCGGATCGCCATGACCGGCCAAACGTGCTCGGGTTAGGTTGTTTGGTTTGAGGGCACCCCTTTCATATTTGCTAAGTTGTGACTGCCCATGTGCCTTGTGCATGTTCGGGCAGCCTGTTTACCATTCACTCCCATGTGTGTCCGTTCGGTCGGGTGCGCCATGTCGCGTTGGATCGCTACGTTGCACCAGGTCGCTATGCTCAGCCAAACGCGCTGAGGTCGGGTCATTTGGTCTAGGGGTGCCCGTTTCATATTTGCTAATTTGCGACCGCTCAGGTGCCTTATGCACGTTTGGGTGGCCCGTTTTCTATTCGCTCACATGTGCATCCATTTGGTCGGGCACGTCGTGTCCAACCAGGTCACTACATCACGCTCGGGACAGGTCGTTTGGTCCATGGGTGCCTGTTTCATATTTTCTAAGTTGCGACCACCCGAGTGCCTTATGCATGTTCGGGCGGCCCTTTTGCCATTTTCTCCCATGTGCGTCTGTTCGGTCGGGTGGGCTATGTTGCACTAGGTGAGGGCGTCCATTTGGGCGGGCGCGCCGTGTCGCGCCGGGTGAGGGCATGTGTTAGGGTTTGGTCCTTTGGTCCGAGGGTGCACGTATCAGATTTGCTAAGTTTTGATTGGCTGGGTGCTTTGTACACATCCAGGCGGCTTGTTTGCAATTTGCTCCTATGTGCACCCGTTCGGTCCGTTTGGGTGGGCGTGCCATGTCGTGCCGGGTGAAGGCGTCCGTTCGAGTCGGGTTGTTTGGTCCAAGGGCACCTGTATCAGATTTGCTAAGTTGTGACTACCCGATTCCCTTGTGCACGTCCCAACGGCTCGTTTGCCATTTTCTCCCATGTGCGTCCATTCGGTCGGGCGCGCCATGTCGCGCCGGGTGAGGGTGTCCGTTCAGGTGTGCGCACCGTGTCGTGTCGGGTCAGGGCATCTGTTCGGCTTGGGTCATTTGGTCAAAGGGCACCCGTATCATATTTGCTAAGCTGTGACCACCCGGGTGCCTTGTGCACGTTCAGGCGGCCCGTTTGTTTTTTTCTCCCATGAGCGTCCGTTCGGGTGGGTGCACTGTGTCGCGCCAGGTCAGGGTGTTTTTTCTGGTCGGGTCGTTTGGTCCAAGGGTGCCCATGTTAGATTTGCTAAGTTGTAACCGCCCGGGTGCCTTGTGCACGTCCGGGCAGCTCGTTTGCCATTTTCTCCCATGTGCATCCGTTTGATTGGGCACGTCATGTCCCGCCGGGTGAGGGTGTCCATTCGGGCAGGTGCATCGGGTGAGGGTATCCGTTCGGGTCGGGTCGTTTGGTTCGAGGGCGCCCGTGTTATATTTTCTAAGTTGTGACTGCCAGGGTGCCTTGTGCACGTCCAGGCAGCCCATTTGCCGTTTTCTCCCATGTGTATTCGTTCAGTCGTGCGCGCGACACGAGTCGAGTCGTGTGTTCTGAGGGCATTCGTTTGGGTTGGGTCGTTTGGTCCGAGGGCGCCCGTGTAAGATTTGCTAAGTTGTGACCACCCGGGTGCCTTGTGCACGTCCAGGCAGTGCATTTGTCGTTTTCTCCCATGTGTGTCCGTTCAGTCTATTTGGGTGAGGGCGTCCGTTCGGGTCAGGTCATTTGGTCCGGGGGCTCCCATGTCAGATTTGATATGTTGTGACCGCTTGGGTGCCTTGTGCACGTCCGGGAGGCCCATTTTCCATTTGCTACCATCTACATCTGTTTGGTCCATTCGTGTGGGCGCACCGTGTCGCGCCAGGTGAGGGCATCTGTTTGGGTTGGGTCATTTGGTTCGACGGTGCCCGTGTCAGATTTGCTAAGTTGTGACTGCTCGGGTGTCTTGTGCACATCCAGGTAGCCTATTTGATGTTTTCTCACATGTGTATCCATTCTAATGGGCGAGCCATGTCGTGCCAGGTGAGGGCCTCCATTCGGGTCGTTTCGTTTGCTCTGAGGGCATCTGTTTGGGTTGGGTCATTTGGTCCGATGGTGCCCGTGTCAGATTTGCTAAGTTGTGACCACCCGGGTGCCTTGTACACGTTCAGGTGGCCTGTTTTCCATTTTCTCCCATGTGCATCCATTCGGGTGGGCACGCCGTGTCGAGCCAGGTCGGGGCATCCGTTCGGGCCGGGTCATTTTGTCTGAGGGTGGCCATGTCAGATTTGCTAAGTTATGACCACCCGAGTGCCTTGTGCATGTCCAGGCAGCCCGTTTTCCATTTGCTCCCATGTGCGTTCATTCGGGTGGGCGTGCCGTGTCGCGCCTGGTGAGGGCATCCATTTGGGTCGGGTCATTTGGTTCGAGGGCATCTGTGTGAGATTTGCTATGTTGTGACCGCCCAGGTGCCTTGTGCATGTCCAGGTGGCCCATTTTCCATTTTCTTCCATGTACATCCGTTCGGTCGGGCACGCGACACGGGTCTGGTCATTTGGTCTGAGGGCATTCTTTTGGGTCGATTCATTTGGTTCACGGGCTCCCGTGTCAGATTTGCTAAGTTGTGACTGCCTGGGTGCCTTGTGCATGTCCGGGTAGCCAGTTTTCCATTTTCTCCCATGTGCGTTCGTTCGGTCTGTTCGGATGGGCGCATTGTGTCACGCTGGGTGAGGGCGTCCGTTCGAGTTGGGTCGTTTGGTCCGAGGGCGCCTGTGTCATATTTTCTAAGTTGTAACCACCCAGGTACCTTGTGCACGTCCGGGCAGCCCGTTTGCCATTTGCTCCCATGTGATCCATTCAGTCCATTCGGGTGGGAACGCCGTGTCGTGCCAAGTGAGCGCATCCGTTTGAGTCAGATCGTTTGGTCCGAGGGTGCCCGTGTCAGATTTTCTAAGTTATGACCACACGAGTGCCTTGTGCACATCCAGGTGGCTCGTTTTCCGTTTCCTCCCATCTACATCCATTCGAGTGGCCGCGCTGTGTCGCGCTGGGTGAGGGCCTTTATTTGGGTCGTTTTTTTTGGTCTGAGGGCATCTGTTTGGGTCGGGTCATTTGGTGTGATGGTGCCCATGGAATCGAGAGCTCCAAGTGGGCCATTTTTGGTAAGCAAAACTGGTGATGTAGGATGAGCCAAAATTTGAGTTACGGTTCTGAATTGTGCACTAACCTAGATCCCAAAAACGGTGTTGGTGGATTAAGACATCAGGACGGTGGTCATGGAAGTCGAAATCCGCAAAGGAGTGTGTAGGAGGATGTGGGGGTCGTTGAGAAACCTCCAGTATGAGCTTGGGTGTATCGGCCCCCGGTGCAGATCTTAGTGGTAGTAGCAAATATTCAAATGAGAACTTTGAACACTGAAGTGGGGAAAGGTTCCATGTGAACAACACTTGGACATGGGTTAGTCGATCCTAAGAGATGGGGAAGCCTTGTATCAAGGGTGCACTCTGCATGAGCATCGAAAGGGAATCAGGTTAATATTCTTGAACCGGGACATGGCGGAGGGTGGAAACGTTAGGAAATACAGAGACGTTGTCAAGGGCCCCAGTGAGAGTTATATTTTCTTTTTAACAACTTTCCCACCCTGGAATCAGTTCACCCGGAGATAGGGTCCAGCAGCTAGAAGAGAACTGCACGTCTTGCGGTGTCCAGTGCGCCCTTGGCGGCCCTTGAAAATCTAGAGGACTGAGCACCATTCATGCCTGGTCATACTCATAACCACATCAGGTCTCCAAGGTGAACAACCTCTGGTCAATAGAACAATGTAGGTAAGGGAAGTCGACAAAATAGATCTGTAACTTTGCGAAAAGAATTGGTTCTGAGGGTTGGGCCTAGGGGTCTGCGCCCTCAACTCATGGGCTTTCAGCAGTCTGCCCGAGTTGCTCTCATGATGAGGGTGGGAAGTCACGTGCTGATTGGGTTACAGGTGTAGAATTCCCCCTCACAGGGGATTTTCCCTAGGTGGCGAACAGTCGACTCAGAACTGGTACGGACAAGGGGAATCTGACTGTTTAATTAAAACAAAGCATTGTGATGGTCCCTGTTGTACCTTGAGAAACAATTCCTTGCTGTGTAAAGGAATCCATGCCCAAGACATTCAAATAACTATGTCACAAAGATATGGATCCATGTTCAATCACCTCCAGAATTCAATCATTGCATCCTCAAAATCAAATGCTATAAATGATTCACAATGCTATTATTTGCTGATATAGAATGAAATGTTCAGAAGAAGAATAAAAGGAAAAAGCCCAAAACAATATGCTGTTGTACAGAATCTATCATCTCATACTTTAGAAGAATAAAAAGCAAAGAACAGTTAAAATGAAGGAGTGCCTATTAAGGGTTTTAACTCTTATTTACACATGCAAAAAGAGACCTGCTGCTTCGATACTTCATTTTATTCAAAGACTGAAAACACATTATGTAAACTAGGGGACGAATCAATATCAATAAATGCTAGAAGTCTGTATTTCCTTCATTAATCACTTGAAAACTCAGTACAAAGATTACTGTCTGGAGAACTGAAAACCGGAACCACTTTTCCTCCTCCTATCTCTGCTTTTATATCAGCCTTCTCTTGTAACTTCTTGACTGTTATGATCAGTTATAAAACTAATTCCGAAAAGTCTTGGAATTATTAAATTTACAAAATATTTGTTTTAATATTATATATATAATATAATATAAAACTGAAAATAAAAATTTACTCCAACGCCATCAAGAGGAACCAATGGTAATTTTGGGTCCCACACACCCATACGTACCAAAAAAATCACCCATGGTTTTGGAAAACGTAAAACCACCTACGAGGGGTAATGACAGTGGTTTGTAAGAAATGAAACAGAGGTGCTGTAATACATCATAGTTGTTGATTTTGCAGATGGTGGTTTCAGATAAACCATTTTGCGGGGGGGTACCATCTACCATAAACTTCGTTTAATTTATTCCCCCACAAACCGTTGGATCTGAGCTAATTTTCTTCCTCATCTTCCAATGACTCGAGGTCTTCATCATCAGGGAATATTTCCAGGGCTTCATGATCTATTGTAGCGTAGCCAGATATGAATATGCTCCCAGCGAGCATCACTAGACCAGGGTTCCAATCCAGCTACCTGGCAATCAAAGGAACTGGGGCTTGCGTTATTCTTGGAGGCAAAGCTGGAGGAGAGTACGGATAAACATTAGGAGCCATCTGCCTTTGCCGTGATTAAGTGCAAGGCGTTCTCATCAATGTCAACGTTCACTGCAGCTGCAACCTTCTCAAGCTTCATACAGATATCTGCGTCTCTGAGCTTGGGGAAATAGAACTTTTGGCATCTAGATAATGCAGTCCTCGGCAGCTTTGTGAAATTTGTTGTTATCATAATAAATACCACAGAACCAGACCCCTCTTCAATACCATTCAACAATAGAGCCCAGGCTTCTTATGTCAATGTTTGGCACTCATTGACTATGTATACCCAGTAACGAGAAACCGGCACACAATATGCAATACATTGGAGAAAACATTTCATGCCTTTAGTACCAACGCCACTCCTTGTGGCGTCCATCTCTGTAATGTTTGGACTGTTTAAGCACCTGTTGCAATTTCTACAGGGCTTTGTATTGCAATCAGCCCTACAATTCAAAGTAAAACCAAATATTCTTGTAGCATATTGTCTTCCATGTATTTCTGGGCTCATGAAACAGATGAAGGGTGCAATCTTACCTTTGTTAATTGCGTTGGCAAGAGCTTGAGCAATAATGCTCTATCCAACTAGTTCCTCGAAGGACTTGGCGCTGTACTTTTGACTCAAGCTTCTATTCACTAACATGTTTTCATTAGTGCTTATCTATAAGGATTCCTCCTCTATCTCACATTCACTAGAGGAGTTGTGGTGAGAGGATGGAGATCGATCTCACTGAAACGTTTATTGTTTACATGGGGAGGATCACGATAATCATTTAGAGACGAGTCCAAATTTAAAATATTCGAGTCGAGGAATCTGATCAACGAGGTTTAATTCTTTGAATAGGAGCAATCCGAGGAAGAAAAAATTGTAGCATATTCAAATTGAATAGGTTCTTGATAGTGCAGAGTACTAGCAGAATGATACAGTGCTTTTCACCTATTGGCAACTAGCATACCAAATGAAAACCCCTTCCCTTTCGCCTTCCATACCAAGATCAAGGAAGTGTGTATCCATTTCTTGAAATAGTTTGACAACTCCCAAACTTTTCTCGATTTCCTTATACCTCCATGTTGTTTTTTAGCTTCTCCTCCCTTAAAGTTATATGATCATAAGGCTCACTATAAGGGTTTATAGTATAAGCCCCATTGTCATCTAAAAAAAGTTCAAAGCTTTCTTCTTTACAAGTATTAGCGGGAGAATTAATCAATGAAAAATCATCTCCATCTATAGGCACTGTAAACTCATGGAAGGAATTCAGAGCTGCAGAATGGTTTTCATCAGTAAATCCCTGGTATATTGTGAATGATCTTGAAGATGTTAATTTGCTACTTCCACCAACTAATTCTCTTTTTGAACTTGTTTCGCTTCTATATTTTTTCCTTAGTAACCTTAAATTGCCAAGAAATTCTCCCGACTTTTTACTGAGAGATATTGTGCTACAACAGTCCCTGTGGATTCTGATGCAATGTGATTTCTGCCCAGTGCTCTGAATGTCAAAGTGAAGAAATTCAACAAAGCGCAGGTAAATGGCGGGAGTAACTATGACTCTCTTAAGGTAGCCAAATGCCTCGTCATCTAATTAGTGACGTGCATGAATGGATTAACGAGATTACCACTGTCCCTATCTACTATCTAGAAAAACCACGGACATGGGAATGAGCTTGGAAAAATCATCGGGGAAAGAAGACCCTATTGAGCTTAACTCTTGTCTGAATTTGTGAAATGACTTGAGAGGTGTAGAATAAGTGGGAGCCATTTTCGGTGCAAGTGAAATACCACTACTTTTAACATTATTTTACTTATTCCATGGGGCGGAGACGGGGCACTGCCCCTGTTTTTGGCATTAAGGCATGTTTTTGCGGGTCAATCCGGGTGGAAGACAATGTCAGGTGGGGAGTTTGGCTAGGGCGTCACATCTGTTAAAAGATAATGCAGGTGTCCTAAGATGAGGTCAATGAGAACAAAAATATCGTGTGGAACAAAAGTGTAAAAGCTAATTTGATTTTTATTTCCAGTATGAATACAAATAGTGAAATCATGGCCTATCGATCCTTTAGACTTTAGGAATTTGAAGCTAGAGGTGTCAGAAAAGTTAGCACAGGGATAACTAGCTTGTGGCAGCCAAGCGTTCATAGCTACGTTGCTTTTTGATCCTTCGATGTCGGTTCTTCCTATCATTGTGAAGTATAATTCACCAAGTGTTGGATTGTTCACCCACCAATAGGGAACATGATCTGGGTTTATATCATCATGAGACAGATTAGTTTTACCCTATTGATGAACCGCACCGCAATCGTAATTCAACTTAGTACGAGAGGAACCATTGATTCACACAATTAGTCATCGCGCTTGGTTGAAAAGCCAGTGGCGCGAAGCTACTGTGTGTTGGATTGTGACTGAATGCCTCTAAGTTAGAATCCACGCTAGAAGCAGTGCATGTCACTCTTCGAATATTTCTCAACTGGCAGTAGGGGCGTCTCTTTGTCACCCCCAGGGGCCCGTGTCATTTGCAAACTGCAATCACAAAGCATCTTGGTTGGGGCAGCTTTAAAGTTCAATTTCAAACATTCGTTAAGAAGAATCCTTTGTAGATGACTTAAATACACGACGAGGTATTGTAAGTGGCAGAGTGGCCTTGCTGCCACTATCCACTGAGATTCAGCCCTTGGTCACCTCGATTCGGAGCTTCGCTCTTGTCACTTTATTTAAAATTCGGATGACTATCGATGTTGCACATTCTCTACCCCCCCTTCCTTTTCATTCAAACGTCATTTCTATTGTTCGCATCTCAAAAATGAATTTCTTGCTTAGGGGCAGGAAATTTTGGGTTTCCATGCCACGACTGTGAGAGGGGTTTCTAGTCTGTGGAACTTGTGGTCGGTGGCATGGAAACCCCAAATTTCCACGTCGCAGCACGGCGTAAAAGCAGCATAGGCTTGCGGAACTTGGGGTTTCCGCGTCCTCACGTGCCCCCGAGGGAAACACGTTGGGGAGATTGGGGTTTCCATTTTGTGGCACATGGCGGAGGGCCGCGCATGAGCTCGGGAAATTTGGGGTTTCAATGTCCCGCCCCCAATGGAAACCATGGGTTTCCATGTTTTACGGCACACTCCATGACGATGGAAACCATCGCTTGTGGTGGCAAGCCGACGTTAAGGAGGAAATGTCATGTCATAACCAAGGATTTATGGGTGTTTAGTGGGTTAGCCTTATATGGGTCAAGCCCCACCCATGGAAAAAATGTGTGGGCAAAGGCACATACAAAAGGAGGACGTGCGATGGATGATAAAGGAAAGCAAGACGGACATCAACATCCTTTTTATTCCACTGTTGGAAAGCTAATGCGTGAGCTAGAGTGAAGGTCGAGGGTGGAGGGTGAAGCCGTAGTAGGGAAATGAAGTCTGGGTCGAGTCGGGTAAAAACACATTCGAAGTTCACCCGTAGGTCGAGTCAGGTTCCTTCCGTAGGGCGCGTGCTGTGCAGTGTTCAGTGCATGGTCGAGTCAGGTTCGTTCCGCGGGATGCATCTAGAATAGTGTTCAGGGCGGGTGCGTTCAGGTCGAGTCAGGTTCGTGCAGCGCACCCACATTCAGGATGTGCGGAACATTGTTTGAAGGTGCAGAGTTCGTTTAGCAGGGTCAATTCGGGTCGAAAGTGACCCGAACGCGTTCAGGAAACATGTGCAGACCGTGCCCCCGGTGACCCACATTCAGGACACGAGGAACATTGTTTGAAGATGCGGAGTTTGTTCAGCAGGGTCAGGTCAGGTCGATCACGACCAGAACACGTTCAGGAAATGCATGCAGACCGTAACACTGGTGACCCATGTGCAGAGACACGTTCAGGATGCCGAGGCCGTTTGTGACCTGGGTGACCCACTCAAACCAGAATTCACAAAGACTTCAGAGACATGTTCTGAAAGGAAATTTTGGGGTTCCTTTAGATTTTTTGCAGTTTTTGGAAGCTGTTAAGGCTAAAAAAAGGTACAAGCACATTTGGAAAGAAGCATAAATGGTTTATGGAGGCTTGGTTGTATAATTATTGCAGATTGTACATATTTATTGAAGCATAATACCAGTCATACTTATTAACGGGATTTTTCCCTCCCTTCAATGTATGGGTGTTCATGTGGTTTGATATTGATTTTTATTGCTGTTTTATTTCTGCACGAACACTTTGGAAGATTGATTAAACAAGTTTTGAGTTAGGCACAATCTACTTATTGAGTATTTGAAAAGAGAAAAATAAGGTAGTTCCACACCCATCTATAGAGTGGCTGGGAGACTACCACAGGTATAGGGGTGTGATAGTTGGTATCATAGATACATTTTCGTGGCTTTTTTATTATTGAACAGCGGTACAGTTGCAGTGTTGCAGGTGGTATCGGACCTTGATGGATGATTTTGTTTCATTGGAAATGAGCTTCAAAGAAATTAAAGAGAAGTCGAAGGAAGTGGAAAAGGAGTTTGATGAGGCGAGTCGGACCATTGATACATTGTGCAAGAGGAGGATATCTGGCATGAGAAAATATGAAATGTTTCATCTTATGGATAAAGTGAGAATTCTCTGAGTAGAAATGGACAAGGTGGAAGATGAGAGAAGGAAGTTACTTGATAAGATTCTCAAACTTAGAGACCTTGGAAAGATGAAGCATGGTGGCTTGAAGCCCACTATGGCCGAACCAAAGGATGTTGTAGATGGGATTGAAGTCAAGGAAGAACTTGATGAACAAGGTGGACGAGGACCAAGCACATTACAAGCATTTATGGTGGACGATTCTCACAAAGATGTTGCAGATGTGGTAGAAGTCGAGGACGAACTTGATGAATAGGTTGGACCAGGGCCAAGAACATTGCAAGCATTAGTGACGGATGATTCTAGGAAGGATGTTGAGGATGCGGATATGATCGAGGAAGAACTCATGGAAAAAGTTGAACTTGGACCAAGCACATTGCAGGGATTAGGGGATGAACCACATATAAATGTTGCAGAAGTGACAATGATCGAGGAGGAACTTTATGAGCAGGCAGTACCATGATCAGAAGCATTGCAGACATTGATGAGGATGGAGGACACTCAGTTAGAGAGTCTTCATGAAGATATGATTGGTGTTTCAATTGAGCATCTGGGATCCTGTATGTAGGGATGGGAAAGAAGATCACTTCTTTTCCAATACCATGGAGGACCTTCCCTCGGATGACTATGATGGAACCTTGTATGTTGGAGAAGCAAGGAGCATTTCTTGTTGTAGACCTTGATAGGGAAATTTGTGACCACGCTCTAGTAGGTTAAAATTCCCATGACAAGGGTGAAACTTGATGATCTTTGTGATAGATATGGGTCATTCTTAGCCACTTGGAAATTGTCTAGGTGCCTGGCATGAGTCATGGACTGCCTTGGTGGTAGGGCACATTGTTTGGGTAGACTTCTTCATGGCATACAACCAAGAAGGAACTCTTGGTGCACCTTTAGTGGGGGAGAAGCCTTGGAGGGAGTACCCATGATGATGATGGTAGAAATTACCAAGGGCACTTAACTTGTACACTATACACATGATGGTGACTAGAGTTGAGATGAGTCTACTCTTTATGGACACACGGGCAACCAAAAGTCATGTACATTGACATGAGGGCATGGCAGGACATTATGTGGAGACATTATGTAAGTGCACTTTCTAGGTGAAAACTTATGAGCATCATGGAGGAGTGTCAAGAAGAAATATACTGAGCACGATCGATTTTTGGTGCTACATGGAGATCTTTTATAGATGGGTTGATGGATGTTGTTCACTTTGGGCAACAAGACATTGGTTGGATGAGCAGCCTATGAGCACATTCATATGACTTGCAGGGTGAGAACAACTTGTGGTGGCACTCTTGGGCAATACAAGTATGCTTTCCAACGCTTTGGATAGGACGATGCAAGGGATTTCATGATGGAGTTACATTCATTGGAGGCCTCATACTACAATGATCTTGCAGTATCTAGTTCACTGAGGAGTTGAGATCGAGACTGGTCTTGATTTTGATGTACTATGGGATGCATAACTTTGAGCACATTTATGGGGTGTGTTTGTGAGGAGTCACTTGATGGAGATGATCAACGACACAAATTGGAGGTTGATGGAGATGCGGCGATGGGATGCCTTGGTGGTATATACTTGGGCATGGGTTGAGCCTTCTTGACTTAAATTTGGTACACACGTTGGATGCATATTGTAGATGGGATGAGCATAGCTTCATGGACATGAATATGGCACATTGTTGAGAGGATTTTATTGAATTTATTTGAGGAGGACCTTTCACACATGGATGATGCTCGATAGTTGTGGTTGTCTTTGGAATAGCACATCGAGATTGGCATCATGGGCAGCACATTTCAAATAGAGATGGCTTGTTGGATGGACAACATGTTGCAGATGAGACGGATCTCCATGCATTATTTTACTCTCATATGGGATGGATCCTTGATTGAGTTGATGGCTGTGACAAGATGCGAGAGGGACAACTAACGCATGGTACGAGGATGCACATTCTCACAATGGGAATCTCTAGTTGTACTGATCACCTGACCAGTTTGATTTATGAGGGCTATAGCACCGTGCAGAGTTATGCACAGCTGCCTTGTTTTCACATCCCTATACGTTCGGCGGTCTTTCAACCATGTTATAGATGGGGTGCGGCACTTCCACACTTTTTCTTTTCGTAATACTCAAGTATGTAGCCTACGCCTTTAGCAACACTTGTTAAATCAGTTGAGAAAATTTTCTTTCAATATGCAGAAAACATAAACATCATCATCATATCCACAGTGTACACCCATACATACAAGGAGGGGCAACTCCCTGTTAATAATGAGTCTGCCCGATAATATGTTTCGTAAGTATGAAATACAATATAAGTTCCAATCCAGAAAAAGGCCTCCTTTGCTCCTTGGCAAGGCAAGCTACCTTCTATCAAAGTTTTCAATGCTTGAAAATCATTAACTAGCCAAAAAAAAATCATTTACAACGTTAGAATTCACCACAGGAATTTTCTGCATAAAACTGCCCAAGTGCTACCGGGTCACTCGGGTCACCACCTGCCTATGACTTCAGACCTTCCCACGAGTTCTCTGTGTGTCCAATCCACTTCCAAGCTACGTGGTTAGTTCTGGCCCATCAATACGCACCCACTGAAACTTTCGGCACTCAATTTAGACCTACGATGACCTCAGAACGAGCTCTGAATTGAAGTTCAGACCTCCTGCGGACGCCCTGCGGAAACGCGTTCGGGTCGGGTTGTTTCGTTTGAGGCCGACTGTATCAATTTTGCTAAATTGTGTGATCTGAAATTTTGAGAAGAAATTATTTCTTATACAGAGATTGACAGTAGGGGGCTTTTACTGGTTATTTCACCTTTACTAGAAAGGATGAAACCAGAAGCTCCTGGCCCATAAACTGGCTGTGCCCAAAGAAATAAAATGTAAACACTGAAATAGATCCGATCAATGAAATTATTTTTTTATGTCCAAAGTATTCATTAATCGAAATTTTATGTGTGAATAAGCAAGTTCAAGTATTTTGCAAATGAAGTAATGTGGTTTGAAGTTGAACTAATGAGTTTTGTTCACTGTATAAGGCTGCTTGGGAAAAGTGTACTTATGAAAAGTTACTATTTAATGTAGCATAATTTGAAATATAACATCAAAAATGCATAGCATAAAAATAAGCATTTGTTTAAGAAGTTCACCCCTCTCTTGGGCTACCTCTGCGGTGTCCAAAAGCCTCTAATTAGGCTTTTCCCTTTTTCATTAATGCTCAAAATATGAATTACACTATGTAGAAAGCCTCAAAAGGAAAAGTAAGCTGCAAATTCAGAAACATAAGGCTGAAATTAGTATAAATCAACTGTTCATTCACCTACAATGGATGAGTATAGTCCAACACAACTGATCTTTCATTAGGCCCTTCTGGCTCCACAACCAAAATTGCTGGTAAAATCACTGATAAAGTGCTTTGATGGCTCTGCAACCTATCCCAACAGCTCCAGAATGCTTCAATACCCCCAAATAAAAAAAAAATTAGTCCCAAATGGAATTCCCTAGCCAAATTTATCGTTAACTGAAGTTTTTCCCAGTGTCACCTAGAAAAACCCCACTAAATGTGGAGAGCTGGAGTTAACTCGAGTTTAAAATGGCAACACAGGCCAGATTTGGTGGCACGCTCCAATTTTATTGGGCGGTTACATTAAATGCTGTGGACATGGTCACATGCACCCGTCCAACCCACCGCGTTTTATGTTAAAACAAATCATTTGAAAACCTGATTTTACTAATCGTCGCCTCCACCACGTTCACATGTTCAACGGTGATAATAAATATAACCATATTCATTTGGATTTTGTGCACCAATTAACAATAGCTCCGGGTTCCGATGCCAGGGTTCTATGGTCGAGGGGCTGGCCCCTTTACGGCCCCACCTTTATGCAATTTAAACTTTAAATAAATATGCGTTGCTATGGTTTAATAAGAACCATCTGTGGACCAATGGTTAAAATGCTCCGTTTCCATTGACCCGACCCATGTTCGAATCCTGTTGTGCTTCGCAAAAATTTTAAATGTCATTTCAATTGGATATTGGGGCCACTTGGTGGCCTTTTGGGCTGGCCATGTGGCACCCTGTGATTGGCTGCCTGCGAAATATTCCATAGAATATTCCCAGAATATTCTGAGGAATATTCTTTTTTTAATAAAAATAATTTTTATAAAGTCAAATTTGGCCATTTTTTAATTGAAATTGGCAAACTTCAAAGCTGAATATCTTCTTCATACGACGTCGGTTTTCACTGCCGTTCACATCTACATGATCATTTTTCCGAGCTCTTTCCAGTCGATCTAGTTTGGACCAATTCTAAGCAACTTCATTTCTGAGCATTTTTCTACAAGGGACTTGATCTCTTAATGATTGTGACCACTCGGGTGCCTTTTACATGCTTGGGCAGCCCATTTTCCATTTGCTCCCATGTGCATCCATTCAGTTGGGTGTGCCATGTCGTGCTGGGTGAGGGTGCCCGACCAAGCGTGCTCGGGTCGGGTCATTTGGTCTGAGGGCGCTCGTATCATATTTGCTAAGTTGTGACTGCTCGGGTGCCTTGTGCACATTCAGGCAGCCCGTTTTCCATTTGATCCCATGTGCGTCCATTCGTTTGGCACGTCATGTCATGCCAGGTTGCCGCGCTTGGCCAAACATGCTCAGGTCAAGTCATTTGGTCCGAGGCCGCCTGTTTCATATTTGCTAAGTTGTGACTGCCCGGGTTCCTTGCGCACATTCAGGCGGTCCGTTCACCATTTTATCGCATGTGCGTCCATTCGTTCAGGTGCATCAGGTCACTGCGCCTGTCCAAACATGCTCGCGTCGGGTCCTTTGGTCCAAGGGCACTCGTTTCATATTTGCTAAGTTGTGACCACCTAGGTGCCTTGTGCATGTTTGGGTGGCCCGTTTTCCATTTGCCCCCATGTGCATCCATTCGGTCGGGCACGCCCCGTCGCACAAGGTCGCCGCACCCAACAAAACGTGCTCAGGTCGGGTCGTTTCGTCTGAGGGCGCCCGTTTCACATTTGCTAAGTTGTGACCACCCAGGTGCCTTGTGCACGTTCGGGCGGCCCTTTTTCCATTTGCTCCGATGTGCGTCCATTCGGTCGGGCGCGGTGTGTTGCACCGGGTTGCTGCGTCACACCGAGTCGCCTCACCCAGCCAAATGTGCTTGGGTCGGGTCATTTGGTCAGAGGGTGCCCGTACCATATTTGCTAATTTGTTACCACCGAGGTGCCTTTTGCATGTTCAGGTGGCCCATTTGTCATTTTCTTCCACATGCATGCGTTCAGTTGGGCGTGTCGTGTCGCGTCGGGTTGCCACGTCGCACCAGGCCACCACATCACTCCGGATCGCCATGAATGGCCAAACGCGCTCGGGTCAGGTCGTTTGGTCTGAGGGTGCCCATTTCATATTTGCTAAGTTGTGACTGCCCAGGTGCCTTCTGCATGTTTGGGTAGCCTGTTTACCATTCACTCCCATGTGCGTCCGTTCGGTCGGGCGCGCCATGTCGCGCTGGGTTGCTATGTCGCACGAGGTCATTGCGCTTGGCCAAACGTGCTCAGGTCGGGTCATTTGGTCCAGGGGCACCCATTTCATATTTGCTAAGTTGTGACCGCCTGGGTGCCTTGTGCATGTTCGGGTGGCCCGTTTTTTGTTCGCTCACATGTGCATCCATTTGGTCGGGCATGCCATGTCGCACCAGGTCACTGCACCACGCTCGGGTCAGGTCATTTGGTCCAAGGGTGCCCGTTTCATATTTACTAAGTTGCAATCACCTGGGTACCTTCTGCACGTTTGGGCGGCCCTTTTTCCATTTGCTCCCATGTGTGTCCGTTCAGTCGGGCGGGCTGTGTCGTGCCGGGTGAGGGCGTCCATTCAGGCGGGCGCGCTGTGTCGCGCCGAGTGAGGGCATGCGTTAGGGTTTGGTCCTTTGGTCCGAGGGTGCACGCATCAGATTTGCTAAGTTATGATCGGCTGGGTGCTTTGTACATGTCTGGGCGGCCTGTTTGGCATTTGCTCCTGTGTGCACCCGTTCGGTCCATTTGGGTGGACGTGCCATGTCGCACCGGGTGAGGGCGTCCGTTCGAGTCGGGTCGTTTGGTATGAGGGCACCCGTATTAGATTTGCTAAGTTGTGACTGCGCAGGTCCCTTGTGCACGTCCCGGCGGCCCGTTTGCCGGTTGCTCCCATGTGCGTCCGTTCGGTCGAGCGCGCCATGTCGTGCCGGGTGAGGGCATCCGTTCGGGTGTGTGCGCCATGTCGCGCAGGGTCACGGAATCTGTTCGGCTTGGGTCGTTTTGTCAGAGGGCACCCGTATCAGATTTTCTAAGTTGTGACCGCTCGGGTGCCTTGTGCATGTTCAGGCGACCTGTTTGCTATTTGCTCCCATGTGCATCCGTTCGGGTGAGGGCGTCTGCTCTGGCGAGTGCGTTGTGTCGCGCCAGGTCAGGGTGTTTGTTTTGGTTGGGTCGTTTGGTCCGAGGGTGCCCGTGTCAGATTTGCTAAGTTGTAACCGCCCGGGTGCCTTGTGCACATTCGGGTGGCCCGTTTTCCATTTTCTCCCATGTGCATCCGTTCGTTTGGGCACGTCGTGTCATGTCAGGTGAAGGCGTCCATTCGGGCAGGCGCGTCAGGTGAGGGCATCCGTTCGGGTCGGGTTGTTTGGTCTGAGGGTGCCCGTGTCATATTTGCTAAGTTGTGCACGTCTGGGCAACCTGTTTGCCGTTTTCTCCCATGTGTGTCCGTTCGGTCGGGCGCACAACACGGGTTGGGTCGTGTGGTCTGAGGGCATTCGTTTGGGTCGGGTCGTTTGGTTCGAGGGTGCCCATGTAATATTTTCTAAGTTGTGACCACCCAGGTGCCTTGTGCATGTCCGAGTGGCTCGTTTGCCGTTTGCTCCCATGTGCGTCTCTTCGGTCCGTTTGGGTGAGGGCATCCGTTCGGGTCAGGTCGTTTGGTCCAGGGGTGCCCATGTCAAATTTGCTAAGCTATGACCGCTCGGGTGCCTTGTGCATGTCCGGGAGGCCCGTTTGCCATTTGCTACCATCTGCATCTTTTTGGTCTGTTCGTGTTGACGCGACGTGTCGCGCCAGGTGAGGGCATCCGTTTAGGTTGGGTCGTTTGGTCCGACGGTGCCCGTGTCAGATTTGCTAAGTTGTGACCACCCGGGTGCCTTATGCACATCCGAGAAGCCTATCTATTGTTTTCTCCCATGTGCATCCATTCCAGTGGGCGGACCATGTCATGCCAGGTGAGGGCCTCCATTCGAGTCGTGTCAATTGGTCTGAGGGCATCTGTTTGGGTTGGGTCATTTGGTCCGATGGTGCCCATGTCAAATTTGCTAATTTGTGACCACCCGGGTGCCTTGTGCACATTCGGGTGGCCCGTTTTCCGTTTGCTCCCATGTGCATCCATTCGGGTGGGCATGCCATGTCGAGCCAGGTCAGGGCATCTGTTCAGGTCGATTCGTTTTGTCCGAGGGTGGCCCTGTCAGATTTTCTAATTTGTGACCGCCCGAGTGCCTTGTGCATGTCTAGGCGGCCCGTTTGCCATTTTCTTCCATGTGCGTTCGTTCGGGTGAGCGTGCCGTGTCGCACCAGGTGAGGGCATCCGTTTGGGTTGGGTCATTTGGTTTGAGGGCACCCGTGTGAGATTTGCTAAGTTGTGACCACCCAGGTGCCTTGTGCATGTCTGGGCGGCCCATTTTCCGTTTTCTCCCATGTACGTCCGTTCGGTCGGGCACGCGACACGGGTCAGGTCATTTGGTCTAAGGGCATTCTTTTGGGTCAGGTAGTTTGGTTCGCGGGCTCTCGTGTTAGATTTGCTAAGTTGTGACCGCCTGGGTGCCTTGTGCATGTTCGGGCAGCTAGTTTTCCATTTGCTCCCATGTGCATCCATTCGGTCCGTTCGGATGGGCACGTCGTGTTGCGCTGGGTGAGGGCGTCCGTTCGGGTTGGGTCGTTTGGTCCAAGGGTGCCTGTGTCATATTTGCTAAGTTGTAACCACCCAGGTACCTTGTGCATGTCCGGGCGGTCCATTTGCCATTTGCTCCCATGTGCATCCATTCGGTCCATTCGGGTGGGCACGCCATGTCGTGCCAAGTGAGGGCGTCCGTTCAAGTCAGGTCGTTTGGTCCAAGGGTGCCCGTGTTAGATTTTCTAAGTTGTGACCACCCAAGTGCCTTTTACACATCCAAGCGGCTCGTTTGCCATTTCCTCCCATTTGCATCCATTCGGGTGGTCGTGCCGTGTCGTGCTGGGTGACGGCCTCCGTTCGGGTCATGTCGTTTGGTCCAAGGGCATTTGTTTGGGTCAAGTCATTTGGTGTGATGGCACTCGTGTCAGATTTGAAAAGTTGTGACTACTCGGGTGCCTTGTGCACGTTCGGGCAGCCCGTTTGCCATTTTCTCCCATGTGGGCTCGATCGGGTGGGCACGCCATGTCGCACCGGATGGGGGCGTCCATTCGGGTTAGGTCATTTGGTCCGAGGGTGGCAGTGTCAAATTTTCTAATTTGTGACCACCCGGGTGCCTTGTGCACGTTCGGGTGGCCCATTTGTCATTTTCTCCCATGTGTGTTCGTTCGGGTGGGCACGCCGTGTCACGCCAGGTGAGGGCGTCCATTCAGGTTGGCTCATTTGGTCTGAGGGCACCCGTGTGAGATTTGCTAAGTTGTGACTGCTCAGGTGCCTTGTGCATGTCCGGGCGGCCCATTTTCCATTTTCTCCCATGTGCATCCATTCAGGTGGGTGCACCATGTGAGGGCATCTGTTCGGGTCGGGTCGTTCGGTCCAACAGCGTACGTTTGCATTGGGTCGCTTGGTCCGCGGGCCCCCGTGTCAGATTTTCTAAGTTGTGACCGCCTGGGTGCCTTGTGCACATCCGAGCAGCCCGTTTTTTGTTTAATCCCATGTGCGTCCTTTTGGTCCATTAGGGTGGGTGCACTGTGTCGCACTGGGTGAGGGTGTCCGTTCGAGTTGGGTCATTTGGTCTGAGGGTGCCCATGTAATATTTTCTTAGTTGTGACCACCCGGGTGCCTTGTGCACGTCTGAGCGACCCATTTGTCATTTGCTCCTGTGTGCATCCGTTCAGGTGAGGGCATCCGTTCGGGCAGGGACACTGTGTGGCACTGGGTGAGGGTGTCTGTTCAGGTTGGGTTGTTTGGTCTGAGGGTGCCCGTGTGAGATTTGCTAAGTTGTGGCCACCCGGGTGCCTTGTGCACGTCCGAGCGGCCCATGTCAGATTTTCTTTTCATGTGAAAGGTGGGTTGGTAATTGAGTTGTTTTGTTAGGTTGTGCCTGAAGAATGGCCTTGGGTCATTTTTAGGGTGGCCGAATTTCTTCTCTCCATCACCACTCGATAGCATATGAGTGGTAATTTTTGCCATGCTCATCCTCGGAGGCATGTTTGAACAATCATTCCCGTCCGCTCTGTTTTCTTACAGTTGGATGGGGTTGTTGTGTGTGGCTCCTTGAGATGAATGTCCTCTTGTTGGCTTTGTTGAAATTGGGTCTTTGGTATCTCTCTCTCGTGGCCCTTGGTCACATGTTTGCTTTGTTGAAATCAACTTTTTTCTATGTCACTTTTTGGCTCCGTCGATGTCGGATCTTCTCTATATTGTTCATCTCTTCCCTTTTTGCTTGTGGGGGGAGGGGTTGGATTTTCGTGTGAAAGGTGGGTTGGTAATTGAGTTGTTTGTTGAGGTGTACCTAAAGAATGGCCTTGGGTAATTTGTAGGGTCGTCAACTCTGATCTTCTCTCCATCCCCACTTGGTAGCACATGAGCAGTAATGTTGGAAATGCTTGTCCTAGGAGGCATGTGTGAAAAGAGTTACCCTTTTGCTCCGTGTTCTTAGAGTTGGATGAGGTGGTTGTGTGTGGCTCCTTGAGGAAAATGGCCGGTCGCCTATGTTGCTCTCGTACCCCTTGCTCAGTAGTTGGCTCCATTGATGTCGGCTCTTCGCTATATTTTTCACCTCCCCCATTTTTTGTGGGTGGGAGAGGTGGGATTTTCTCTCCTTAGCTTCGTGAAATCAGCTCTTCGCTATATTGTTCACCTCCTCCCCTTTTGGTGGGGGCAGGGTTGGATTTTCATGTGAAATGTGGGTTCGTAATTGAGTTTCTTGTTCGGGTGTGCCTGAAGAATGGCCTTGGGTCATTTTTAGGGTGGTCGACATTCATATTCTCTCCATCCCCACTCGGTAGCACATGAGCAGTAATGTTGGCCATGCTTGTCCTTAGAGGCACATGTGAACAATTCCCCCTTCTCTTCGTGTTCTCAGAATTGGATGGGTTTTTGTGTGTGGCTCCTTGAGATGACTATCCTCTTCATTGTTTAGCTCTTTATGGTGCCAGTTTCTTGTGCTTTTACTCTTTTCTATGTCAACATTGTGGGTTGAGATGCATATATTTAAGAGGAATGTGGAAGAGTTTTGGCTGTAAGCCACCCCTCTTGCTTGCTTTTTCCATTGGGCAATGTGAGGAGCGGTTCTCCTTGTTGTAAAAATGAGTTTTGGAATTCGTTTCAGAGTGCACATCATTTGTGCCTACATTGGCTTTGAGGTTTTGATAGATGTGGTGGCCCACATGTTTGATCGAGTGGTCAGCTTTTTCCTTGCATCTTGCGTGCACAGTAGAATTATGTGGCTTGGAATGTTGAGACACAAGGTGATGGGTATTTCTTGTTTGGTTGATCGCGTATGCGATTTTGGTCCAATGGGGATGAGGCTTGCTGCATTGATGGCGGGGGCTATATCTAGAAGGAGGACTTCAAGGTTGAATGCTTCGGCCTCCCTTCTCTATGTGGAGGTGGCTGCAGGTGAAAAGTATTCATTTTCTAGTTGGTAAGTCAGTGGGGCAATCTCCTAGGTTGTTTATACACAGGGTGTGTGGGGTGTGGGGCTGCCTGATCCCTCCTCCTGTTCGAAAATGTTCATGCCTTTTGTAGCGAGCCTCTTGATTTGAATTTATTTTCTCCCTTTGCCTTCACATCGAGGTTTCCCCAGGCGATCAAGCGATCGAGGTCCACCGTTGCTGCTGTCCGGGTGGACTCTTAGGTGGTCTCGGTGCGGGGTGGGGAGGGTTGGAGGGGGGAGTTTTGAAGAGAGGTTGCAAGATCAGCTGTTCTTAATTTGTTTTCGTCCTTTTGCATCGAGGGTGCTACAGGCGATCAAACAAGCGAGTTCCACTGTTGCTATTGACTGGGTGGACTCCTAGGTGGCCTTGGTGTGGGGCGGGGTGGGTCGCGGTGGCATTTCTAATAGAGGTTGTCGACTTGGTCATTCGCCTTCTACTTCCTTCTTTTTCCTTTGTAGTGAGGTTGCTGCAGGCGATCAAGTGATCGAGGTCTGTGTTTTCTGTTGCCCGGGTGGACTTCCAAGTGTCCTCGTTGCTGGGCAGGAAGGGTTGGAGGGAATTTTTAAGAAACGTTGTGGGGTGGGTTGTTCTCCCTTTATTTACTTACTTTTCTTTCGCATCACGGTCGCCATAGGCGATCGGGTGATCGAGGTCCATTGTTGCTTCTGTCCAGGTGGACTCCTAGGTGGCCTCGGTGTGGGGCAAGGACGGTTGGGAGGCATTTTAGAGAGAGATAGTTTGTGGGGTTGGTCGTTCTCCATTTGTTTCCTTTTTTTGCCTTTGGACCAAGGTTGCCGCAGGCACTCGAGGTCCATTATTGCCACTGTAGGGGTGGAATCCTAGGTGGCCTTGGTGTGAGGTGAGGAGGGTTTGGGGGGCATTTCTAATAGGGTATTTTTTTTGTTTTCTCCCCTTTGTCTGTTCATTGTGGCTGTCATTGGTGATAAGGCAGGCTCTTGCCATCCTTGCTAGTTGGGGGGTGGTTACCAACTCCTAGGCGCCCTCGGTGCAATGTGACTCGGCGGGGTGACCCATTTTTTCTCTTTGTGGATCTTGCATCCATCGTCCATTATGTTTTATGTCTTGCATGTCCTTGGCATGTAGTATGTGTGGGATATAATCCCTTCTTGGGGATGCAAGAGGTGCAAGGTATAAGAGCTTTACATGATATTTTGACCTCTCTTTGACTTGATGGGTGTTCAGGCTGGCTCTCTATAAGAGAGAAATTTGAATGCCCTTTGAAGTGGGAGGGTGCTACCTGTTTGATCCTGCCAGTGGTCATATGCTTGTCTCAAAGATTAAGCCATGAATGTCTAAGTATGAACTAATTCAGACTGTGAAACTGCGGATGGATCATTAAATCAGTTATAGTTTTTTTGATGGTACCATACTAATCAGATAATCGTAGTAATTATAGAGCTAATACGTGCACCAAGTCCCAACTCTTTGGAAGGGATACATTTTTTAGATAAAAGGCCGACATGGGCTTGCCCACTTCTCCGATGAATCATGATAACTCGATGGATCACACAGCCCTTGTGTTGTTGATGCTTCATTCAAATTTCTTCCCTATCAACTTTCGATGGTAGGATAGAGGCCTACCATGGTGGTGACGGGTGACGGAGAATTAGGGTTCGATTTCGGAGAGGGAGTCTGAGAAATGGCTACCACATCCAAGGAAGGCAGTTGTTGGGCCATGAATACGACCACTTCTTAACACTTATTCCATCCATTTTCACTCTTCTTTATCATGTCATTTATTATAATTTATCATATAAATCCATTTTATAATGATTCATGCTCTAATGGATGAATATTATTTCTTCTCCTTTATTTTTAATAAATTGATGATTATTATGCACAATTTTATCAATGATGGTTTATTAATATCATTTATCATTTTAGCCTCAAGATATTTTCCAGATTGCAGATTTGATTTCCAAGTCATCATGACATATTCCAACTCATAAATCTGCTGGAATAAGAAGTGACAGTTTGGCGGTTAAGATTCTGAGCAAATGAAGAAGAATATGGAAAATCCAGAACATGGGTTTTTTCCATAACAGACCCAATTAACTTTCATAAAGAACAGTTTGCCCAAATTCGGCCTGCATTGAGAGATACGCAGGGTTCTTTGAGCACTATTTTCTCAGTCCTGTTGTTGCGGCTGTCCTCCAAATCTTAGCTGCAAAGCCAAATTCGCCCTACTCTTGTTGAAATATTGTTGTAAATGTATTTTCTAGTTGATCAAGTTGATTGAGAACAATCCAATATTGTTATGGGAGATTGTATTTGCTATTTAATTTCTCTTCCTTCTAATTATAAAAGGAGAGCATATATTGTGTATTGGAGGAGGATGGAGGAGAATGGATGATTATTGAATTTCCTTTGTATCATTGTAATTCCTTGACTCTTGTGATCAAAGAACAACTAATGTAAAAGCTATTCATGTTTGATTAATACAAAGAGGTCTTCTTGTTCCATTTCTCAAGCTCTGCAGTAGCCCAATGGCGCTTTCACCGGTGGTTGAGGGGCTGACCCTGGTGGAGCGATCCGCTGTTTGTATTTCTATTCTTCAATTACTGTCGTGTGATAATCGTGTTTGGTTTCATTATTATTACAGAATTAATTATTGTTGAATTACTTATTGTAATTGTTGTTCATTTCATGTTGTTGTTCCATTACTTATTCATAGTCTTTGATTAACAAATAGATGAGTTGTAGTTACATGTTGCTTTTCCTTTTCATATTTCATTTCTTCTAATTTGCTTTCATTGAATTTTCTTTTGTTTCAATTTCTTTAAGATTTCCAACTATAGAGGATAGAGGCTTTCACTTCCAAGTCCCTAGAATTGGTAATCTTGCATCGATTTCTAAGGGAAACAGTTATTGTTACTGCATCCCTGATCGATGTTCTGCAAGATTGAAGTAGTTTAATATTTCCATTCATGTCACTGTAAATAGGTTTCTTTACAAGCATTTGTTACCTTTTCATTTGTTATTCTGTACTACATCTTCACAGCATTACTCTTGGATAAATTTTTGCCTCAGACTGAGTACACTCTTGAAAGAAAAAGTCAATCCCGGATTGATAATTAATGTGAGATAAATAGGTGTTAAAAGATACCTTTTTATGCCTCGACATTTTGGCGCTGTTACCGGGGAGAGCGTATGCCATTTAGAAAGAGTGATGCACATTTAATTATTTTTTGCTTGGGAAGAATTGGGTATTAAAGACGGAAGGTAAGAACCTGCGCACCGAGCAAGAAACACACTTGTTCACTGGCCCGCTTCACAGCATAATTGAGTAGGAATGAATGCTTGCGTTTTTTTTTAATTTTAGAGGTAGAGTCTTCTTTTTTTGAAAAAATCTTGTAATTCCCCTCGAGTGGTGATGTAAGCACCACCCATTTCACTAACCAATTGACAGGAACATTGGAAGGAGTATCCTTAAAGAAACGCCTGAAGAACATCTTCTATTATGGTAAGAAATGGCTGACATCACAACTTTTGAATTCCCTATCAAAGACCTAGGAGGAGTGACACAAATGCACATAATTACCCCATTGTCTCTACCAAATTTTCATGGTTTTACAAATGAAGATCCAGATGCATTCTTGTTTAAGTTTGAAATACTTTGTAGAGGATATGATTATTTTACTAATGATGAAAGATTGAAAGTGTTTCCTCTTACTCTAAAAGGAGTAGCTCTCCAATGGTTCATGAGCCTAGGTGGGAACTGCATCAAAAAATGGGAGGACATGAAGAACATATTCTTGAAGAAGTACCAAGACTATTGCAAATCCAATGAAGATATTTTCGGTATGACACAAAGGGAAGATGAAAGCTTGGAGGACTATGTAGAGCAATTTCGATATAACCTTAAAAAATCAAAGCATAAGTATTTGGAAAAAGATATCTTGAAAACACTCCTTCTTAAAGGAATCAAAGATGAATTTTTAGAACTCTTAAATTTGATAGGAAAAGGTGATTTTTTTCAATTATCATATGATCATGTTTGTGAGTTGTGCATAAGGTATTCAAGAGGAATTTCTAAGGCTGGTAAGAATTCTAGAGACATTTTTTCTTTCTTTTCCAAATTTACTACAAGAACAAGAGACATAAGAGCTGAAATCAAGGTTTTATTTGAAAAATTTAAAGCTGATTTTATTAGCTCTCTAAATTCACAATTGAATGTTTTGCAGGTTCAGAGAAATCAAGAATTTGATGAAGTGTTTTGCCCTCATTACCAAAAGGAGCATCCCATAAATACTCACTCTTCCTTATCTAATTTGGAAATAGCATATCAAAAAGATGGGGAAGCTACAACAAGGTAAAAACCATGGAAATCATGGCCTACAAGTATGGTTCAAAACACTTCCTCTCCATTCTCTTACTCGCATAATTCATTATGGAATACTCATATGTTAGGGCAGCCATGCCAATCTCAATATAACCACCACCAATCTTCTCCACAAGCTTGGCATGGTTCACCTTATGATTGCATGACTACTCTCCCTCATCTTTTAGCACAAACACATCTTGCATCTCTTTCACAACACCTTGTTTGCCAATCAAAATCATCCACTCAACACAATCAACTACATCATCAAGAGGCTCCATTCCCTACACAATCTCCTGCTCAACTCATTCCACACCCACATGATAATAAACCAGTACAACATGCTTACAGTGTTGAACTGAAAAATTCACCCACCCTTCCCACCCATTCTATCTCACATACACCATTGGAAAAAACTTACACTGAGACTCAGAATGAATCAAATCCAAAAATTGTAGAAGTTATAAAAGAAAATGAGGTTTCTTCTAGTTTGCACCAACAAACCATTTTAAAAGCTCAAGAACTTCATGATATGATGGTTATGGGAAATAAAAGAAGCAAATAATATATTGAAGATTGGTTTCACTCCATCATTTGTTTGCAACATCACTCCATACTTCAACAATTTTTGGCACCATCTTTTCAAGGGAAGTTGGCTTCTCATACCTTAATTTTTATTAACATACATTTTTCAAATTTGGGTATGTATATACTAGAGTCCTTATTTCAGAAATGGCTCCACTGGAAATACTTTTATACATAATCTTATTCATTCTCCAAATAAGAGTAGGATAGTGGAAAAATAAATAAAAGAGGAAATAAAACAAACACATTCTTTTATTTATTTTTGTAAAAATAGTTGTTTCTTTGTTGCAACACGCTGTGAAATCAACATTGATGATAAATATTCTAATTTATCTATGTATGTATATGAATTATATTGCAAAAAAAAATTCTACAAACACTTATATCATTTTTATCATCAATATGGAAAAATTTCTTGAATATCATTTTTTTGGCTTGCGGGCTTGATGAAATTCCTGAAAATAAAGTTGGGACAGTCATGTTTTGGGGGACCAAAAAGGAATATTTTTAAAAAATATTTCTATCCTAAGTATCCCTTAATGTATAATTTCCAACCCAATTGGAATCACTCAATTTTGATTTGAAACGAAAAAGTTAGAACCAAAACATTGACAAGGTGTCTAGTAGGTAGCTCAGGAACAAAGTTGGGACAGTCAGTTTTTGAAGGTCTAAATGACTATATTTTTAAAACATGTTTCTATGGTAGATTCCTCTATGAATGTAGTTTACAACTCAATTTTAATCACTCAATTTTGATATCGTATGAGGAATTTATGACCAAAATACTGACTGCCTATCATAAATCAGCACTCTTGAAACTCTGTTTTCTCGACTGTTCCTTAACATATTTGAACCATCAATTCTTCTTTTCTTAAAAACCTGTTTCTATTGGAGATAAATAAATGAATATAATTTAATCTCCAATTTGAATCAGTTCAATCCGTCATCAAACGAATAATTTATGCTTGAAATACCAAATGTTGGTCCGAGCAGGAAAATCCAAAAATGATTCTATTAGGCAGGTTGTTCTAAGCATTTTTAACATATCGTTACATAGAATTTTTAAAACATATTTATATTGGAGATAAAAATTTTAATTAGATCTCATTTTGCTTTGGAATCACTCAAATCGGACAAAAGACAAAGAAGGTATGACTAAAACATTGTTGGTTAGTATCGTCGACCACTTCTCTCACGCAGGTAGCAAATATAATTTATTTTATTTTTCTGTGAAATTGTTCTATAGAGTAACTACTTGTTAGTTTTTTTCATAATTATTGGATTAAGAGAGCCCTCGCACCTCTCTTTCTCCATGATTTAATGTTTTATTGCAGGTAGACACTCGTTTTTTGCAGGTCTTAGGAGAACAAAGAAGGTCAATTTATGGACGAGCGATTCTTGAGAGAAATTTTAGTGAAACAAGGGCATTTCATCCAGTCCATTACCTAACAAATTTATAACAAGAAGAAATGAGGAATTGGTTCCCATTTCAAGATTCATGTTACTGTTGCCAAAACATTTTTTCAAAAGATCATTTTTTTCCATTAATAGATTTGATATTCTCTTAGAAATAACATCATAGCTATTGTAACTTAATAAAGTGTTGTTTCTTTTTTGATTTATTTTATGTTTTTGTGTTTCAGGCGTTGATCCCTCCAAATTATAGTTTCTGCTCCATTTTCAACTGAACAATAAATACTCCACAATGCAAGTTTCAAACTGCAGAAGGCAATTCTTCAATAACTGCAATTCTGTGAAAATTTTCTTGAAACTTGTACATAAAATTTCTTTTCTATTTGATTGGATTCGCTTGGCAATGGATTGCATATTAGCTTTGTTCTTTCCTTTATCTTTTTTTTCCTTTTTGTTTTGTTGTTTTTTTTAAAAAGAACAACATTTTTGTTGCATGTTTTTTTTGTTCCTTTCAAAAGGAACATCATCGTTCATTTTGTTGTTCCTTTCAAAAGGAACAGCACCGCTCAGTTTTGTTGTTCCTTTCAAAAGGAACAACACCATTCATTTTTGCTGTTCCTTTCAAAAGGAACAACCCCTACTGTTCTTGCTATTCCTTTCCAAAGGAACAACATTTTCGCAGACTTTTCTTGTTGTTCCTTTCCAAAGGAACAACATTTTCGCAGATTGTTTTTGCTGTTCCTTTTCAAAGGAACAACACCTTTTGAGTGCATTTTTCTTGTTTTTTAAACAACATTTTGAGAACTTTTTTTGAATTTTTCATGACTTTTTGAAAGACAAACATACAATTTATGAAAGGATACACAATCATACAAATTAGAGCTTACTGTAATCAACAAATCAAAAGAAATCGTCATTTTTAAGAAAGTTGTTTAGTAATGATAAGAAAAAGGAAAAATGGACATAATCAATAACATGATTTTGTTGTCTTATTACCACTAAATTTATATGATCGATTATATTTATCATGTTGGTTCTTTCCGATATTTTATAACTTTATTTGATTTTTACTTATGGAGTAGGAATAAGGGCATATTTTTTTCTATTGAGTTGTTCAGACTTCTTCCACCATTCCTACTCTTAAGGAGTGTTGAGCCATCCTTTATGAATAAATAGGAAAGTGCTATATGAAAAGAAAAATATTTATATATTTCATTAATAATGATTTTGCAGATGGAGGATAGGGGCTCTCACCAAGAGCCGGACTACTGTGATCATAGGGAAGGCAGTGAAGTGGCATTCCCATTATGGCCACCAAACCAGGGAAATGGTCCAACAGACAATTGAAAAAATCAAGAAGTCCTTGGAACAGAAGGTCTCATCACGAGCCGGCCTTCCCGCCTTTCACTTCTTCCCGGTGAACGACATTGTGGTTTATCTGGTCACCAAGCCAGCACAATGGCCTCTGTCATGATATTCAATAAAAAGCACTTCCTCAGCATACATAAAGGACAATGGTTCAGTGGGTAAGAAAGCAACTATGTCAAGGTTATGGACACCTGTGGGTAGTAGAGCTCTGCTGATGGTATTGGAGTCACACTTATACACATCAATAGCTATATTTAACCTTTTTCCTATATCTATATTTAAAAATCAAATGAAAGTATGAGTCCTTTACCTTTACTTCCGAACCTATGATACATGAAAATCATTACAAATCGATCATATTAGTTTGAAATGGTAAATAATGAATTTGTACTGATGTTTATCTTAAGCTGTCCCTTCTCCTTATCCTTTAATCATTACAAAATGCTTCTATATCTGTTTACGATTTATCACATGCATGGATTTCAGTAATGCTATAATTTCATTGATTGTATCATAAGTATGTATGCTTTTCCATGCTGTACAATTGTTGTATAGTATGCTGCTCTTCTATTTTGCTAATTTGCTACAATATTGATATTGCATTTTTGTTTTGCTTGAAATTTTTTGCATGCATCTTATCTGTTGCCATTCAAAACTGAAACCGTGGATTCAAGAAAATTGCATATAGAATTGTGATTTGTTTACAGGAGAACAACAAGCATGGAAAATTCTATCCACAGTATAATCACTATTGCAACTAAACAACAAAGGCTCGCGAATGCACACAATTCTTCAGACATGATGTGCTTGCATGGCTTCTACCTTTTGCATCACTTTCAGTATTCGCTCAGCCTACATCAGCTTCAACAAAGACCAGTCACTACATGTCATTCCACATTTTTTTTGGAGGTAACACTTGAGGTAAAATAGTATAATTTTATGATTTATTATGAATTTAGGAGAATTTCATGAACATCCATTGAGCATTATTTACCATCATTCATTCTACATCTTTACCACTTCCCATTTTTTAGACACGTCTCATCTTTCAGTTTGGGGGAGTGTTGAATTATTTCATTTCTTTCTTGTGACCATGTCCGTAATATTCTTTATCATCCATGGATATTCTTATTCATTCTCAACACCTCCCTTATTCCATGTTTTACACCAAGCATAGATTTCAACAGATTGTAGCAACCACCTCTCTTTGTTTCTAGCATCGCATGAGGACATGATAATTCTTCAGTTTGGGGGGAGGGAATTTCTACACATGATGGATGTTTTTCACTTTCGGCATACAATCTCATTTGTATATAGTGCAGAAATTGATTTGCATATATCTTTAAAACTATGAACTGAATTCTTGTGATTTCTGAATAACAGAGAGGTATCATTAAAATACACAAACCCAGATAATTTCATGCTAAATTAGTTCATAAAATTTCGAAAATTATGCACTATCACCTACAACCATTTTTTTATTTATATCTCATGATCCAAACAATCTGATTTTTGAGAAAATGGTTAATGAAGTTTGCTATTACTTATGTTACATTTTTCTGCAACTTCATATACAGTTGAAAATCAACTCCAAAAATTGTTATGCCTTTATCAAGATTGCTAAAATTGAATATTCATTATTTGAGGAAACATGCATTTGTTCCATCCATTTCATGAGATTGAGATGAACAATCTCCTTTGCTTGGTTTTTGTCTTTGGATTGCATGAGGACATGCAATATATTCAGTTTTGGATTGCATGAGGGCATGCAATATATTCAGTTTGGGGGTATGTTGGCTCGTGAATACGACCAATTCTTAACACTTATTCCATCCATTTTCACTCTTATTTATCATGTCATTTATTATAATTTATTATATAAATCCATTTTATAATGATTCATGCTCTAATGGATGAATATTATTTCTTCTCCTTTATTTTTAATAAATTGATGATTCTTATGCACAAATTTATCAATGATGGTTTATTAATATCATTTATCATTTTAGCCTCCAAGATATTTTCCAGATTGCAGATTTGATTTCCAAATCATCATGAGATATTCCAACCTAGAAATCCGCTGGAGTAAGAAGTGACAGTTTTGCGGTTACGATTCTGAGAAAATGAAGAAGAATCTGGAAAATCCGAAACATGGGTTTTGTCCATAACGGACCCAATTAACTTTTTTAAAGAACAGTTTGCCCAAATTCTGCTTTTATTGAGAGATACACAGGGCTCTTTGAGCACGATTTTCTTAGTCCTGTTGTTGCGGTCGTCCTCCAAATCTCAGCTGCAAAGCCAAATTCACCCTGCTCTTGTTGAAAGACTGTTGTAAATATATTTTCTAGTTGATCAAGTTGATTGAGAACAATCCAATATTGTTATGGGAGATTGTATTTGCTATTTAATTTCTCTTCCTTCTGATTATAAAAGGAGAGCATATATTGTGTATTGGAGGAGGATGGAGGAGAATGGATGATTATTGAATTTCCTTTGTATCATTGTAATTCCTTGACTCTTCTGATCAAAGAACAACTGATGTCAAATCTATTCATGTTTGATTAATACAAAGAGGTGTTCTTGTTCCATTTCTCAAGCTCTGCAGTAGCCCAGCAGCGCTTTCACCGGCGGTTGAGGGCCCGGCCCTGGTGAAGCAATCCGCTGTTTGTATTTCTATTATTTAATTACTGTCGTGTGATAATCGTGTTTGGTTTCATTATGATTACAAAATTAATTATTGTTTAATTGCTTATTGTAATTGTTTTTCATTTCACATTGTTGTTCCATTAATTATTCATAGTCTTTGATTAACAAATAGATGTGTTGTAGTTACATGTTGCTTTTGCTTTTCAGATTGCGTTTCTTCTAAGTTGCTTTCATTGAATTTTCTTTTGTTTCAATTGCTTTAAGATTTCCAATTGTAGAGGATAGAGGCTTTCGCTTCCAAGTCCCCAGAATTGGTAATCTTGCATCGATTTCTAAGGGAAAGAGTTATTGCTAATGCATCCCTGATCGATGTTCTGCAAGATTGAAGTAGTTTAATCTTTCCATTCATGCCACTATAAATAGGTTTCTTTACAAGCATTTGTTACCTTTGCATTTACTATTCTGTACTACATCTTCACAGCATTACTCTTGGATAAATTGCTGCCTCAGACTGAGTACACTCTTGAAATAAAAAGACACTCCCAGATTGATAATTAATGTGAGATAAATAGGTGTTAAAAGATACCTTTTTATGCCTCGACAGCAGTAGGCATGCAAATTAACCAATCCTAACATGGGGAGGTAGTGAAAATAAATAATAATATTGGGTCCATTGAGTCTGGTAATTGGAATGAGTACAATATAAATCCATTAACGAGGATCCATTGGAGGGCAAGTCTGGTGTTCCAGCTCCAATAGCGTATATTTAAGTTTCTATAGTTAAAAAGCTCGTAGTTGGATCTTGGGTCGTAAAGGTCGGCTTGCCTACTCGTTGTGCACTCGCCCTTCCGTCCCTTTTGTCGGCGTCGTGCTCCTAGCCTTAACTGGCTGGGTCGCGGCTCTGGCACTATTACTTTGAAAAAATTAGAGTTCTCAAAGCAAGCTTATGCTCTGAATACATTAGCATGGAATAATGTGATAGGATTCTGGTCCTATTGTGTTGGTCTTCGGGACTGGAGTAATGATTAATAGGGACTATCAGGGGCATTCATATTTCGTTGTTAGAGGTGAAATTCTTGGATTTAGGAAAGATGGACCACTGCGAAAGCATTATCCAAGGATGTTTTCATTAATCAAGAACAAAATTTGGGGGCTCAAAGAAAATCAGATAGCGTCCTAGTCTCAACCATAAACGATGTCGACCAGGGATCAGTGGATGTTGCTCTAAGGACTCTGCTAGCACCTTCTGAGAAATCATAGTGTTAGGGTTCGGGGGGGAGTATGGTCACAAGGCTGAAACTTGAAGGAGTTGATGGAAGGGCACCACCAGGAGTGGAGCCTGCGGCTTAATTTGACTCAACACGTGGAAACTTACCAGGTCCAAACATAATAAGGATTAACAGATTGAGAGCTATTTCTTGATTCTATGGGTGGTGGTGCATGGTTGTTCTTAGTTGGTGGAGTGATTTGTCTAGTTAATTCTGATAACAAATGATACCTCAGCCTGCTAACTAGCTATGGGGAGGTTCCCCTTCGCGGCCAGCTTCTTAGAGGTACTATGGCCATTTAGGCCATGAAATTTTAAGGCAATAATAGGTCTGTGATGCCCTTAGATTTTCTAGGCCGCACGCGCGCTACACTGATGCAGCCAATGAGTTCTTCTTCCTGGTTCGAGAGCATCGGGAAATCTTCTCAAATTGCATCGCGATGGGGATAGACCATTGCAATTATTGGTCTTCAACGAGGTATTCCTAGTAAGCACGTGTCATCAACTCGTGTTGACTACGTCCCTGCCCTTTGTACACACCGCCTGTCGCTCCTACCGATTGAATGATCTGGTGAAGTGTTCAGATTGTATCGATGATGGTGTTCGCCACTGTCAACGTCGTGAGAAGTTCATTGAACCTTATCGTTTTGAAGAAGGAGAAGTCATAACAAGGTTACCGTAGGTGAACCTGCGGTAGGATCATTGATAGCAGGGTTTTGTTTTTTTGTTTGGGTTGTGTGGGTTTCGATTATATGTAATCTAGGAACATGTGGTGTGTCTCTATGAGAGCGGGTTTGATTCTTGTCGAGGTGGTGCCTCTTGCGAAAGAGACTCACAACATTTTTAGTTGCCTATATTGAGTTCACACCTGTTGTTTCATGTACTTGAAAGCGATGCTTGTGCTTGTCCCATCCTTTGTTATTGTTTCCCCTAATGTGTTTTTTTTATGGGGTTCGAAAGCTCGTTGCTCGAGAGCCCCCTCTCCAACGGTATGTTTGGCGGGGCATGGTTGCTGCAGTCGAGCTGCTTGGGAAATACAATGGAAAAATTTAGACTCATTCGTAGCGGCGGTGCTCGGTCCTTTGTTGTTTGGAAGATGTGGGCCTCCATAGTTGGTTCTCTCCAAAAGGTGGCGGAAGTGGTTTATTATGTGTTTGCTTGGGAGAGCCTTTTTGTTGGTGGTTGGTTCAAGGGAGTGGTTGCGCGTGTGCTTCCTACCTCAACCCTTTCGTGAGGGGAAAATGTCGGGGTGGGGTCAAATATGGGATGGATGAAGAGCAGAGCAATCCATTGGGTTAGCCACCCTAGTCCTCTCGATTGTTTCTTGGAATGCCCTCATGGAAGGGTTGGGTCTAGGTAATGAAATAGCCCTTCCTTGGTCCGAGCTCCATAAAAATTGCAAGTTTCCTCGTCAATTGGCATGAGGTAGCATTCTTTTCTCGTGCCTTTCGTATTGAGGGAATTCCTCATCCTTTCTTGAGCCACTCCCCCTTCCAAGGAAAGTGAAGCAGGTTATGTCCTAGTATCACCATTTGGATTGTGGGTTTTTTGCGCGACATGGTCATTTTGTTGGATGTGTCGATTGTTGCAATAGCATTGTGGTGTGCTCTTTGGGGGCTTCCCTCTTTTTAGGGCATGAAATTTCACTTCCGACGTATTTTTGGCCCTAGGATTTATCCAGCATTGAGTGTTAGCCTGCGATAACTCCTCTTCGGAGTTCCAGTTGTTTGGGCCCCCTTGAATTTTTGGCTGGCAAGGTTGTATGCTGTCCTGTACATGGAGGGGTGCAATAGCGGGGTGGGTTTGATATTAGTGCATTTTTTTTCTAAAACCTTGTGTGGGTCGGGGGGTTGTTTACCTCTCGGTAGTAACGTGCTCCAGGCAATTCTCTCATCGTGGCCCTCGGCTTTTCTAGTGGTCAAGTTTAGGTTGTGGCTTGTCTGCTTGGTTGTTTGATTGCCGCTTGTTATGTCGTGTAGATACAAAGGATGTTGCGACATAATGTATGTGGAAGGGTGTGAAAACGTGGGATTCTTTTTATTGGGTGCCTTGTTTTCCTTCTTTTTGGTTAAGCCGACGTCCCCTCGTGTGGTGGTGGCCCTTTTTTTTTCTAGCTAGCGTTGCTTGAAATTTGGCCCCCTTTCTCTCAAATTGGATTTTTTTCGTGAGTGTTATGGTGCGTAATGTTTGGTTTTTCTTTCTTTCATGTCGTTTTCTTCCCTTCCGGTCCCCAGCTTTATGGATAAAAGCAAGAATTGTTGTGGGTCGATGTCGGAGAAGGATAAAAAACAGTGAAAACTCCTAGGTTGGCCACCCTAGTCCTTCTCGGTCGTTGTTCCTTGCAATTCCCCCCTTTTTTTCTAAGGCACAGGGCTTGGAAAGCTTGTACTGTGTCTGAGCCTCCCCTTGTGATTCGTTTTTGTTCCCCTAGCTTTACACAGAAAAGGTGGGATTGCCATGGATTGACGTTTTCGGAAGGATGAAAAAGCAGTGCAAGTTGCTGCTGGGGTGGCCGCCCTAGTCCTTCTCGATCGTCGATCTGTGAAGTTCCCTCCTTTCTGTGAAGGCACGGGGTCTTGAAAGCCTGTTTTGTGTTTGAGCCTCATCTCCTCTGCTAGAAACCATGTTTTGGTTCTCTTTTTTCTTTTCTCTTTTTGGGTTTCTTTTTTCCCTTCCTCCTTTCGGCCCCTAGCTTTACGGAGAAAAGGGTGAATCGTTGAGGATTGGAATTTGTGAAGGATGAAATGCAATGCGAGCTCCTGAGTTGGCCACCCTAGTCATTCTTGATCATCATTCCTTGTGATTCCCCCCCTTTTGTGTGGGCATGGGGCTCGCGAAGAGTTTGTTATCTGTTTGGCCCTCCTCCTTTGAGTGGGTGGAAAAGTTTGTTTCTCTTTATTTCCTGTCTTTTTCTTAATTTCCTCGTTTCGACCCCTATATTTATGGAGAAAAAAAGGGGAGTTGTAGTGGCTTGATGTTCGTGAAGGAAGAAAAGAAGTGCGAGTTTTAGGGTGGCCACCCTAGTCCTCCTCAGTCATCATTCTTTACAATTCTACCCTTTTTGAAAAGGCGCGGGGTTTGGAAAGCACCTCTTCTTGCTTGTTTGCTTGAGATTTCCATTCTGAGGGGGTGGGAGCCACCTTCTCTTTCTTTTCTGTTATATGCATATGTGCTATTTTTTCCCCTTCCCTTCCTCTTGTCGGCCCCCCCAGCAGTGTTACGGAGAAGAAAGGTGGGAACCGTTGTGGTTGGGTCTTTGAGAAGGATGAAAAGCAGCAAGAGCTCTTGGGTTGGCCACCCTAGTCCTTCTCAATCACCGTTCCTTGTAGTTTTCCCCCTTTTGCAAAGGCATGGGGTTCGGGGGGGCTTGTTTAAGCCCCTTCCCTTGAGTGAGTGGGTTATGGAGTGTGGTTTTCTCGAGGGGGAAGGGGGCTTGTTGCTCTTGTTGCGACGTACTATACGTTGGGTTGGCTTTTAGCCATTTCTCATGGGGGTGTGATTTGTTGGTAACACGCGGAAACGAATCTCAGCAATGTATATCTCGGCTCTTGTTACGATGAAGAATGTAGCGAAATACGATACTTAGTGTGAATTGCAGAATCCCGTGAATCATCGAGTTTTTGAATGCAATTTGCACCCGAGGCTTCGGTTGAGGGCACATCTATCTAAGCATCGCATCCCAATGAAACGCACTCCTTGCAATATGTTAGGGAGAAGCAGATGTGGTTGTCCATGCCCAATGTGTTCTGGTTGGATGAAATGTGGCAGGCGATGTTTCGTGGCATGCATCGGCAAGCGGTGATATTTTCCCCTTTGGTTGGGTAGCTGGCGTTAGCCGATGCGGGCTCTGTGTGGCATCCCTGGACCTTGCTTTGCTCTCTCTTTTCCTCCCATTGGGTAGGGTGGATTTAGCTCCAACTTGCGACCTCATCTCAGGTAAGAACACCCACTGATTTTAAGCATATAATTAAGCGGAGGAAAAGAAACTAATGAGGATTCCCCTAGTAGCAGCGAGTGAACTGGGAAGAGCCCAACATGAAAATATGGTGGCAGCATCACCTATATTGTAGTCTGTAGAATCATCCTCAGCGGTGGACCTGGGCCAAGTCCCTTGGAAGGGGGGGCCTGAGAGGGTGACAGCCCCGTCGGGCCAGGACCCTGCCACATCACAAGGCATTGTCGGCGAGTCGGGTTGTTTGGGAATGCATCCCTAATTGGGTGGTCAATTCTGTCCAAGGCTAAATACGGGTGAGAGACTGATACTAAACAAGTACCATGAGGGAAAGATGAAAATGACTTGATGTGTATCGGTCAGATGTGGAACGGCTTAAGTTGGTCCGCTGCTCGACTTGAGGTGAAAACCAATACAGGCTGCTGCATCATCACGAGCGCGGGTGGAGTATCGCCTGTCAGTTTTCCATTGCGGTGGTCGAGGGACAAAGCACACACCCTTGTGGTGGGCCATGTGCAACTACGCGCTCATGGTGTTGGTTGGCAGGCTTTCCATTTGGCTTGTCTTGAAACACGAACCAAGGAGTATAACATGTGTGCGAGTCAGAGGGTTTGAAAACCTGCGAGGCGTAAGGAAGCTGACGGGTGAGATCCCCTCTCTGCAGGGGGTGCATCGTCGACTGACCTTGAGCTTATGTGAAGGGTTTAGGTGTGAGCACACCTATTGGGACCCGAAATATGGTGAACTATGCCTGAGCAGGGCGAAGCCAGAGGAAAATTTGGTGGAGGCTCATAGCGGTACTGACGTGCATATCGTTCGCCTGACTTGGGTATAGGGGCGAAAGAGTAATCGAACCATATAGTAGCTGGTTTCCTCCAAATTTTCCCTCAGGATAGCTAGAGCTCACACGCAAGTTTTATCTAGTAAAGAAAATGATTAGAGGCATCGGGAGCGTAACTCCCTCGACCTATTCTCAAAATTTAAATAGGTAAGAGGGTGCAGCTGCTCCATTGAGCCATGCCATGGAATCGAGAGCTCCAAGTGGGCCATTTTTGGTAAGTAGAACTGGTGATGTGGGATGAACCAAAAGTTGAGTTACGGTGCTAAATTACGTGCTAACCTAGATCCCTGAAAGGGTGTTGGTTGATTAAGACAATAGGATGGTGGTCATGGAAATCGAAATCTGCTAAGGAGTGTGTAACAACTCACCTGCTGAATCAACTAGCCCCAAAAATGGATGGCGCTGAAGCATGCAACCTATCCTTGACCGTCGGAGAAATTTATTGGCTTCGATGAGTAGGAGGATGCGAGGGTCATTGAGAAACCTCAGGTGTGAGCTTGGGTGGATCATCCCCCAGTGGAGATCTTGGTGGTAGTAGCAAATATTCAAATGAGAACTTTGAAGACTGAAGTGGGGAAAGGTTCCATGTGAACAACGCTTGGACATGGGTTAGTCAATCCTAAGAGATGGGGAAGCCTTGTATCAAGTGTGCACTCTACAAGAGCATCGAAAGGGAATCGGGTTAATACTCCCGAACTGGGACATGGCGGTGGGCGGCAACGTCATTAAATCTGGAGACGTTGAAGGGGGCCCCGGGAAGAGTTATCTTTTCTTTTTAACAGCTTTCCCACCCTGGAATCGGTTCACCCGGAGATAGGGTCCAATAGTTGGAAGAGCACCACATGTCTTGTGGTGTCCGGTGCACCCTCGGTGGTCCTTGAAAATCTGTAGGACCAAGTACCGTTCATGCTTGGTCATACTCATAACCGCATCAGGTCTCTAAGGTGAACAACCTCTCGTCAATAGAACAATGTAGGTAAGGGAAGTCAGCAAAACAGATCCGTAACTTTAGGAAAAGGATTGGCTCTGAGGGCTGGGCCTATGGGTCTATGCCCTTAACTCGTGGGTTGTCGATAGTCTTCCCAAGCTACTCTCGCGGTGAGGGCGGGCAGTCGTGTGCCGATTGGGCTACGGGCATAGAATTCCCCCTCGTGGGGGATTTTCCCTAGGCGGTGTGTTACACCATTTTTTGGTCATCTAAGCTACTATCATTAGATGGACCCAAGTACACCATGTAAGACCAATTTTACCCTAAGTAAAATTGCTTTCACTATGTAAAATAACTTAATAAAACACATTTATTAGGTTGTTTATGGTCTAAACAGGAAACCCCAAAAGGAAATATTAAACAAACCTATATTTGTTTGATTTTCCTCAAGGAATAATTAATTAAAAAATAATTTAATTATTATTCTTTGTCATGTTTAACCCAAAACAAAGAAATTAATTACATAAATATTTATTTATCTTATTATTTTCTAGGAATAATTATTTAATTCCTTGTTAAATATGACTAAATCACCTATAAATAATTAAATAAATCATTATTTATTTTATTATCTTTCAACCACTTCCTTAAAATGATAAATAAATCATTTATTTATTTATTATTCACAAATAAAGGGATTTGACCCAAGTCAAATACTTTTTCCCTCCAACAAACATAATAAAATATTCCATAAAAGGTGGATCTAGATTTGGTTAATGTTATTTTAATCATGCACCAAGATCTAGAATGACCCAATATTTTGTTATAAATAGGAGGGTTTCTCCTACCATTCTTCACCTTTTTTTTCCTATTAGATCACTCTGGATCTATACTCTTGGTCTGACTTCGAGCCATTATCATTGTCAAATTTTCCATTATTTGCTGTGTGAGCTCCCTTTGAGTTCTATCTTTGTCTGGGTTTTCTACACCAACAAGAGAGAGAAATACTAGATCTGAAGTACTGAGGACTTCCAAGAACCCATCCCATTGAGGAGAATTGGAAACACCTTCTTGTTTTCCTCCCAGGTGCCTTTAACACAAAAAATTCTTTCAAAAATATTGTTCTTGTCTTGTCTATTGGATGTATGGAGCAAAACCTTACTTTTACTGCTTAATGTCTCTTTATGCATAGATTTGGATTTTTGCAGCATTGGCCTTGATCAACTAACTACATATCTAAAGATATTGGCAGCCATACTTGATGTTAGGGCTATAAGTTATGTGTAGCTAAAGTGGTATTTTTTTGTAAACTTCGACAAAAGATTCATACTAACAACTGGCGACTCCACATAGGTTTTCAGTTACGACCACTGTCGTTTTTCATATTCCTGCATATCCAGCTACTTCAGACCCTAGGATTTCTTTTCAGCTTTTTGTTTTTCCTATTTTTATATTTTTTTTCACCTATAAAACCCTAAAACATTAAAATTTCTAACTTCCACGTGTTTCTGGACCTATTGCGCAGGTGACTGACATTAGCCGCACCTGAGACGACAACTTTTTCGGAAATCTGCCCTCGGGGCACCCGGAGCTTCAGGTCACACTTTTCAGCCCAGAAACTGTGACCTAGACTCCAGGTCACACTTTTCAGCTCAGTATCTGTGACCTGCACAGAAAACAGGTCAAAACCTGCGACCTGCCCGTTTTTCTGCTATTTTTCTGCAATTTTTCTGGGTTTTTCTGAAGCTTCTGTCAGGGTTTTCCAGCCTCTGTCTCAGCCCGTTTAGACCTGTTTCTGATTTTTTTGCTCATATAAGTGGGAACATAGCCCCCTAGGGCTTTAGTACCCTCCACGTTTGGTGGAAGAGTTTTATCTATTTCAGGTATCTGATTTTTCAGAGTTTCAACCTTCCCTTTTTCAGATCTGATACCTCCTTTTTAGACCCCTTTTAATCATCTCTTCTCCCTTTCAAATCACCTCCTGAAGTTTTTTTTGGGTCTACCTTTAGGGCCTCCTCATTGTCCCTTCTACTTTTTGCTGATTTCCTCCTTTTTTACAGCCACCTTGCCTCTACCTCTTGGCTGTGTTCTGCACCTCTTTTCAGCAGATTTCTCCTTTAGATCCCTATCCCTCCCGACCTTAGATCTATTGGCCTTTGTTTAGTGTGTTTTGACTAGATTTTTTCCCTCTTTTAGACTAGTTTTAAGAGACCCGCCTTTCTGGGTTAGATCGATGCATTGTTAGCTATTAATTTTCTGTTATTTCAGCATTATATACTGTTCTCTGTAGCTTTATTTTTAGTTACGCAGCACACTTTTTATTTTTCTCTCAAAACGTCTGGGTTTAAAAATTAAAATTAACGCACGCCACACACTCACCCTAAGCGAAGAAGAGCCTGGTTAACACCGCCAGGAAAATACTTTAAAACATTGTAAAATCAATTGACACTGCACCTTTCTGCCCTTGTTTCGACATTGTAATCACTTGATTCTGCACCTCCCTGCCTTTGTTGGTCATTCTTCTTCCTCTTGTGTTGTGATAGTGTTGTCACCATTGCACCCCCAAGGTGCACATCCCAGAGACTTCTTGGCCTTCACCCTCAGTTTTCGATCAGTCAACCTACTCCTTCCCACCGTCGTCAAGTTAGTCCTCCTCCGAGTCCGCACTCCGACTCCTCTTCTAATTCATTGGGTTCTCCTTTTACTTCTGGTTCTCCCCCAGTCACCTTCACTATGTCTTGTCCAGGGCCTAATGCTAGCGGTCATCCCGGCCCTAATGTCGGGACTACTACTAGCAGAACCGCCACAGGAACTACCTCGGCTGCACCCTTGCTCCCTTACATGGTAGGCCTTAGCCTCCCCGATTTCAATCAGTTGATCAATGACCCTATCTGCCATGATGTTGGTTGGCCTGCTATGCCAACCAAGCTCCCCTCTGACATCCCTAAGTTCGAAGGCCTTGTTGGAGAAGATCCAACCAACCATGTCTGATCTTTCCACATGTGGTGTTCCCCCAATTTCATTGCCGATGATTCCATCCGTCTTCGGTTGTTCCAACATACGCTTACGGGCGAAGCTTCTAAATGGTATGTTGACCAGGCCACCTCTTCCCATACCACCTTTGCAACAATTTCCCAAGCCTTTTTATCTTATTTCCAGCTCCCTCTCCGATACGACACTGGTACCGAGCTTTTGACTTCTTTCTGTCAATCCTCTTCAACTCACCTTTCCACTCATGTCCAGGAATGGCGGAGAAGAAGGAGCTTATGTCAAGCTCCCACCTTTGAAGATCGGGTTTATATGGACTGGTTCCTTCGCACTCTCTTACCTCCCATTGGCAAAGATGTCACCTCCCATTTCCCTCAAACCGAAGAAGCCGCCCTCGAAATAGCCTTGAAATATGACCTGATCTACGCTCAGTCTGGTTATGTTTATACCGTCTTGCCTGAAGTCCCTAGGCCCGGTGGAACTAACACCCTGGGGGCATCCCATTACACTGACGGTATCATTGGAGCCCTTTCTCATCTGTATGATCAACCTCCTATGGGCTATGGTCTTCCTCCGGGAGGGGCCAGCACCTCTAGCACTTTTTCTCCCTCCAGGTAGCATGTATCCGGATATGGCATGCCTCATCCTTTTTCCCAACCTCCTGCTTACCTCAATGTTGCCCACCCTAACCATTATCCTTATCCACAGCCTCGTGCTCCTGCTCCTACAGCATTTGCACTTCCATCCCTCTTGCCTTTTCAACCCTAGCAACAACATCTACAGCCCCCTCCAAGGCAAGTATTTGCACAGCAGGACGCGACTAAAACCCCTTCCTCTCAAAAAAGGTGGAAAGGCAATCAAAATCAATCTGCCCCGGGTACTCTTGGACCCAATCCTCAAGGTCTTGACCCTAACACTGCTAACCAGCAATAGGGCACTCAGCCCAATTCGGATAGGTCTATTTGCACAAATAAGCCTTGTTTGTGTTGCGGTGTTTACAGTCATTACACTCATGATTGTCCCATTCTACCACAAATGCGAAAAATGTGGGAGTCTCAAGCCACATTGCGAGGACAACATGCCTCCCCCCATGCTCCCCCTAGTGTGGCCACTACTCAACCGGCTGTGTTTGCTGATCCTTTCCCCCAGCAAGGATTTTTGGCTGCCCAACCACCTGATGGATAGGTCGCCACTCAACCTTCCCCTTCTGGTTCCTCCGATTACCAGATCCTCATGATGAACTCTGATCCATCTCCAACCGTCGACCTTAACCTTCAAAATCGGTCTCGCCAGTACCCCAAGCCTCCCGCTTAGTCTGCCTCTGAGTCCCCTTCTTCAGGTTCTACAAAGCCTCTTTCGACATCCAATGGTCCCTTACATATCCCTCAACCCAAAGTTGAGGTTCATACCAAGATTCCTAAGGGACCATTACACCGAGATGTTGCTCCTGGTCGAGCTGCTCATTCGTATAGCATAGTAGATGATTTTGTGCAGTCTCCTGCTGCCATTTCCACATTGGAAATCCTCCAGTCGTGCCCTTCCAAAAATAAGGCTCTACTATCTGCCATGGGCATTGTAGATCCTAATGATGACCAAATGATTGTTTTCGACGCCCATCAATCAGAACATCCTCCTCTTCCTACTTCCGTAGCCTTCCAAATCCCAGTCAAAATACAGAATGCTAACATTTCTCAGTGTATAATTGATGAGGGGGCATCCACCTGTGTGATGTTTGCTTCAGTTTGGAAGCAACTCGGATCTCCTGAGTTGGCCCCTTCCACGATCACCCTTCGAGCATGGGATGGCCATGCCTTCGAGCATGGGATGGCCATGCCTCCTAGCCCCTTCCACGATCACCCTTCGAGATTCTCTTGGGGCGAAGCTACACCTATGCCATGTCTGTTGTCCCCTCTGCGGTTTTTCGCAAGATGTCTTTTCCTCACAATGGAAAGATAGTCACCATCAACCAGTTGACATATCATGAGCCAAAATTTCAGACCTCACCAGAGACGACCATCTCTTCTGTAGCCAACAAGAAAACTGTCGATTCCTTGACCAGTGTCTCTCCTGGCGTCTACAAAGACTCCTCTTTGCTTGGAACTTTCCCTGGTCTCCCTCCTCCTCCTATCTCTAATCCCAGCTTATCAAATGTTTGCATGATGCAATCGTCTCGGGCTGCCCTTAAGCGACCCGCTTTGGCTAGTCAGCAACCTTAGACTCAACCTCACCCACCGCAACCTGCTCCTAGCCATTCATCTCAGCCAGCCGGACCTCCTCCTTCTTGCCTTTCTCCTACAACTGGTATCCATGAACCCCTCTATCCTCCTGGGTCGGTTCCCCCTGGCCTCAACCATCTCGGAGTCGTCCCTCCTGGTCATTATCTCGCTGGTCAGATACCTTTCCTGACTCCCCCTCCTGGAGTCTATATGGTCCCCGTCATGGCCACCCTCTCTCTCCCCAACCTTACCCTGGGCATATCCGTCTGGTACCTTGACCCTCCAGCCTCTACCCCACCTGGTCACCCCAAACCTTATCTTGCTTTGACACCGGTTCAGGCGGTCCCCCTCACTTCCTCCATTGCCACCATGCCCCCAGCACCTCCCCAGGACCCCGCCCTTGTGGTGATAGCTCCAGGAAATAAAGGCAACGCTCACAAGGGGGCATCCAAAGACAAGGCCACCCCGACTGACCCGAATCCTCCTCCGCCCGCAAAGCCTTGCGCCTTGTGTGATGTCGTCAGTCATGCCACCCATATTTTTCCTGAATTTCCCTGTATTCAACCCATGGTAAAGTCGCGTTCCTCGAGTCTACGGTCCCTGACCCCTCTATTCCGTCCTCGTCCGTAACCAAGAACCCAAAGATTATTCGCACCAACAAACCCTATGCTTTGTGCGGTGTCCATGGCCATTACTCCCACAATTTTCCTCACCTGATGCATTACCACGCTTATTTATAGGTATTTCGAGAGTATGAGGTTGAACAAAATCAGTCCGCCTCTCCCATACTTGCACAGTATGCTTCAGGTCAACTTGAGGATCCCCCCGCTCCCATTGACATTCCCCCCCTGATGTCCAGATGACGAAGTCTACTACCACCATTCTCTACCTATCATCCTCTGTGAGACCCTTGGAGAACATCCCCTTTGAATCCTCCCCTGTTGTTTCGCTCAACCCCCCTTCAGCGACCACCCTATGCTCAACATCATTTGACCATTTGTTTATCTGTTCTTATGTCATTCCCCGTGACGATCTGTATGTGAGCCTTTCTTCCTATACGGATGATTTAGGTAGCTTTTCTGTGTCATGTGGTCTCCCTTCCACTCATCATCCCCTCTTTTCCCGTCAAGATGCCCCCTTGGAAGCCTTTTCCACCCATGACCTCATCTTTCCCGCCCATACATGGGATGACACCACCCGTGTCTATGTTGACCTCCGCAGCCCGAGTCCCAGCCATACTTCCTATAACCCTCATATACCACCATCTAGTTCATATATGAGTCATCGCCATCCTTCCCATCGCACTCCCTCCCGCATTTGCCGCTCGATGTCTACTATACACTCACGCTGCCATCATTGTTCCTCCTCCTCCAATTTTTTGTCTTGTAACACTATTCTACAGGACCTCCCGTCCCCACCCTATGTCGGTTAAGCCGATGATGCAAGTCGTTACTCCTAGAATCTAGCCTTGGTATGTTGGGCCATTTTCACCCCCTTGCATGCCCTTGTTCTCTCGAACAACGTCTGCATTGGTACTGCCACCAATAATCAAGCCGAATATGATGCAGTGCGTGGTCTCTTAATCGATGCCCTCTCTCATCGCATCCTCCATCTACATGTTCGTTTAGATTCCATACTTCTTGTCATGCAACTAAATGGTGTATATCGTGTGCATAATCATATCCTCTTTAGACTATATTTATGAGTGAAACTCTTGATACGTGAATTTGAAACCATAACTTTCAACCATGTACCTCGAGACCAAAATCACTATGTAGATAGCATCGCAAACCATGTTCTAGATTGGAATTTATCACACGCATTTTATAAAAGACAATAACATTCATAATCATTAAAAAATATTCATATCCATAATATGTGTCACAAAACATGTGTTTAGAATCCATCTACTCTGATACATATGACATGCCCATAGCATGTTACAAAAAACTCAAAACTGGGGGCACCACATATCCCTACATACACACTAGGGGGCACCACCTGTCCCACACCTAATCACTATCTGGTGGATCCCGAGCCAATGGCTCTACTCCTGCAGCCTGTAGATCACGTATCCCCTGACCAGCCATCGCCATGCGCCACATGACACCTCGCCATTCCAAAGGTAGAACAATACATGGCTCTATCTACTGGTCATCTAAGTCTTGCCACCTGCGCTCTGAAACACTAGTCTGCAACCTCTCGCATCTACGACGGATGTCCTCCTGGAGGGCGGCCGCATCCTCGTCATGCGCCGCTCTCGATTCGCTCAGGCCTGCAGCTCCTGATGCTCACGGTTGTCCCATATATCTGGCTGATTTTACTGGAGCTATATCTGCATACCAAAAGTACATGAATCAGTACTCTATCTACTATTCAATAACTTTAACATTCCCAAAAAAGAGTAGTCACTTGTCACTTACCATCAGGTCCCCATACTAGACCAGGCGGAAGTGGTAGGTCTAGATCCCCACAATAACTCATCCCACTGTAGGGATAGTCATCTATCTATAACAACATCTGATCCCAATGGGCAAAGAACTCAGGTCGGAACACCCATTCGACCGCCCCTCCTCCTCCTCTGCACAGTAGTCGCCCCCACCGGCGCATCTTGGGCTCTCTCGGGCCCCCATCTGGGAGTTGTATACGAGGTCGTAAGGTTAGGATATTCTAAAAAAAGGAGCACAATAAATTCCCATACGAGCAATCGTGGTTCACTTGCCACTTGAAAAGCGACAGCTGTCATTTTAACGACACCAGCATCATTTGGGCCCACCCATATTAGGTCCCACTCAACACACTCTCCACAATCATCATCTGCCCCCCAGTGATGTGATGGAGTGCCTAGTTTCCCAGGATCTACAGCACCGCTGCGGTCACTGCACGAGTCTCTAATCTCTCTAGGTCCCCGATCGGTATACGAGTCCCTTTGACTTGGAGACCCGGTCGACAATGTTGCTCCACAAACTCCATGATGTTCCGTCCCCGCAGTAAAACTGGCTGCATATTTCCCACCATCCCAAGTGGTGGGAGACCAGTCAAGAAATACAAGTCCTGGACTGTAAATTCGATCCTGTGCCCCTGCACTACAAAGACCTCATGATCTGGATCCCAATAATTGACAATCCGGGCCAACAAGGGCTCCCCAGCTCTCATCAAAGGGTTCTGCAAAAACTTCAGAACCCCAAATCTGGCCAATACATGACAAACACCCTGATCTGCCTGGATCTCTGACTGTAATGTACCCAGGTCTCTCTCTCTCTAGTTGACTCGTATATCTACCATATCTACACAAACACATCATCTTCATCAATATACAAATAGGAAACACTGTAACCAATCACAAAACCCAAATATCAGCCCTACAATAGCACTAAAATCCCCTTCATCCTCCAGGTCACACTTTTTTTCCCAATCCTGGGACAAGTCGCAGTTTTTGGCTCAAAACCTGCTTCCCAGGTCACATTTTTTGGCCCAAAAAGTGCGACCCGGCCATAGAAGTGAAAGAGGGTCTATTCCTGAGATTTTGGGCCCTAATCTGAACTTTTAATCCATCAAAATAAAAGAGTAAGGTTAGGCCTCTTACCTGCAACTAACGGATCTCGATTCCAATGGTCGGTTTTTCCACTACACTCGCCACAAGATTTAGGGTCTTCTCTCCTCTCTACATTCACCACCGCAACACTCGCAAATAAGTGAATTTGGAGGGAAAACTACCTTATTAAAAGAGAACCCTTCTTTTTTCTTTTGCCTGCTGCGACCACACCGTAGCTCCATTTGACAAACCGTATAAATTGTTGGAAAGCTCTCACTGAGCCCTCAAATGGGTATCTATTAGTTTTTTTTGATTTGATACTTCACCAGGACACATTTTGTCCAAGATGGGTCACTTCACCTCCCCTGAAAATTGAATTTCCTCACTTACAACACTTGTATTTGGGGCACCACTTTGCCTCCATACTTGTCTTTGTTCATGTCAATTTTTTTCATGAGATACCATCTTGTACTCATGTTGTTATGGTCCCCCATGGGACCTTTTCTATGTGGAAGCACCATCGATTCGCCCTTGTTTAGAGCATCCAAGTTGAGTCATCATTGCATTCATGGAGTCTATCTCAAGTCCCTTTGTACCCCGTTATAGTCCTCCATCCTTCATTGCTTGGTCTCTCTCTTGTGTCGCACATTATGGCCTTCAGTCCCACTATCCCCTATCCCTGATGATATTGTGTCAGTTTCTGCCATGTCATTCATGCCCTTTATGCTCTAGTAAGGGAAGTCGTCCATTCGCTACTCAGTCCCCTCCATTTCACCATCATCATTGGTATTAGTCTGTCCATCGCTCTACTATTTTCTCTCGTGTCTTAGTTGAGGATCTCTAATTGCCTCACCTATGGCGGACCTCCTTCTGTCAACATCAGCTCCTTCATTCCAGAAGACAGGTCTAGAGGGCGGTGTACCTTGGTTCCAGCTTTCGCTCTTGTTCGGTGCCTCGGATTAGGCAAAGGGATCTCTCCTTTCCCTTTGACTTCATTGTTTCTCCACCCCAGCTCCTTTCAGAATGATCAAGATCCGTATGCTTGATGGTTCAGTGATGTAGCAGTAGCTTTTGGTGATTCCTGGGTGTGTGTGAGATGTCTCAGCCCTCATGAGGGGGTCGCCCTACAGGTAGCCCCCCACATGCTTGGATGACCTCTTCATTGCAGCCTTCGATGCAACTCCATATATTTGATGATGTCGGCCTTAGCCACTTACAACGCCTCTTTGATTTTCATGTATCAGTTATATTTTGTGAGCCCTTCCCCACTTATAGGGGGAATTTGGGTTGTATTTGTATCTCATGTACTCAGATATTATTGTATAAGTCCGGGCTGTTATCCCAGGCACAACATGTATATGGGATCCCTCATTGTATTTTTATCTAGCTCATGTTTATGCCGGCTGTACTTTATGGTTCAGTCCCTTCTTTACTGGACACGCTATTCTTTTGTACTTTGTCTTGGCGGGCATAGGTATGCCTCCCCTGCCGCCTTTAGCACAGGTACCCTCTCATAAAAAGAGACTTGTTGCACCTGCAAGTATCGTCTCCTTAGGGTCTAGTTCTTCAGCGCATTAGTCTACCTTACATTTCACTCTCTAACTTCCCTTTTTGATGTCTGGTGATTGAGTTCTTACAACGTACTTCGGTCATACGATTTGCTCTTAACACTCGCATGCTGGGGGGCAATCTGTTACACCATTTTTTGGTAATCTAACCTACTATCATTAGATGGACCCAAGTACACCATGTAAGACCAATTTTATCCTAAGTAAAATTTCTTTCACTATGTAAAATAACTTAATAAAACACATTTATTAGGTTGTTTATGGTCTAAACAGGAAACCCCAGAAGTAAATATTAAACAAACCTATATTTGTTTGATTTTCCTCAAGGAATAATTAATTAAAAAATAATTTAATTATTATTCCTGGGCATTTTTAACCCAAAACAAAGAAATTAATTAGATAAATCTTTATTTATATTATTATTTTCTAGGAATAATTATTTAATTCCTTGTTAAATATGACTAAATCACCCATAAATAATTAAATAAATCATTATTTATTTTATTATCTTTCAACCACTTCCTTAAAATGATAAATAAATAATTTATTTATTTATTATTCACAAATAAAGGGATTTTACCCAAGTCAAATACTTTTTCCCTCCAACAAATGTAATAAAATATTCCATAAAAGGTGGATCTAGATTTGGTTAATGTTATTTTAATCATGCACAAAGATCTAGAATGACCCAATATTTTGTTATAAATAGGAGGGTTTCTCCTACCATTCTTCACCTTTTGTTGCCTATTAGATCACTCTGGATCTATACTCTTGGTCTGACTTTGAGCCATTATCATTGTCAAATTTTCCATTATTTGATGTGTGAGCTCTCTTTGAGTTCTATCTTTGTCTAGGTTTTCTACACCAACAAGAGAGAGAAATACTAGATCTGAAGTACTGAGGACTTCCAAGAACCCATCCCATTGAGTATAATTGGAAGCACCTTCTTGTTTAACTCCCAGGTGCCCTTAATACAAAAAATTATTTCAAAAATATTGTTCTTGTCTTGTCTATTGGATGTATGGAGCAAAACCTTACTTTTACTTCTTAATGTCTCTTTATGCATAGATCTGGATTTTTGTAGCATTTTTCTTGATCAACTAACTGCAGATCTGAAGATATTGGCAGCCATATTTGATGTTAGGGCTATAATTTATGCGTAGCTAAAGTGGTATTTTTTCGTACAGTTCGACAAAAGATTCATACTAACACGGAAAACAATCGACTTAGAACTGGTATGGACAAGGGGAATCTAACTGTTAAATTAAAACAAAGCATTGCGATGTTCCCTGCAGGATGCTGACGCAATGTGATTTCTTCCCAATCCTCTAAATGTCAAAGTGAAGAAATTCAACAAAGTGCAGGTAAACGGCGGGAGTAACTATGACTCTCCTAAGGTAGGCAAATGCCTCGTCATCTAATTAGTGACGCACATGAATGAATTAACGAGATTCCCACTGTCCCTCTCTACTATCTATCGAAACCACAGCCAAGGGAACAAGCTTGGCAGAATCAGTGGGGAAAGAAGACCCTAATGAGCTTGACTTTAGTCCGACTTTTTGAAATGACTTGAGAGGTGTAGAATAAGTGGGAGCTGTTTTCGGCGTAAGTGAGTACTACTAATTTTAACGTTATTTTACTAATCTTGTGGGGCGAAGATGGGGCACTGCCCCTGTTTTTTTCCTTAAGGCATGTTTCGGTGGGTCGATCCAGGTGGAAGACATTATCAGGTGGGGAGTTTGGCTGGGGCGGCACATCTGTTAAAAGATAACGTAGGTGTCTTAAGATGAGCTCAACAAGAACATAAATCTCATGTGGAACAAAAGGGTAAAAACTCAATTGATTTTGATTTTCAGTACGAATACAAACCATGAAATCATGGCCTATCGATCCTTTAGACTTTCAAAATTTGAAGCTAGAGGTGTCTTGAAGCTAGATAACTGGCTTGTGGCAGCCAAGTGTTCATAGCGACGTTTCTTTTTATCCTTCGATGTTGGCTCTTCCTATCATTTTGAAGTAGAATTCACCAAGTGTTGGATTGTTCACCCACCAATAAGGAACGTGAGCTAGGTTTAGATTGTCATGAGATAGGTTAGTTTTACCCTACTGATGAACCGCACCGTAATAGTAATTCAAATTAGTACGAGAGGAACCATTGATTCACACAATTGGTCATCATGCTTGGTTGAAAAGCCAGTGGCGCGAAGCTACCATGTGTCAGATTATGACTGAATGCCTCTAAGTCAGAATCCACGCTATAAGTGGTGCTTTTCACTCTTCGACTATATCTCGACCCAGAGTAGGGGAATCTCTTTATCGCCCCCAAGGGCCCATGTTATTTTCAAACCACGATCATGAATCATCTCGGTCGGGGAAGCTTTGAAGTTCAATTTCAAATGGTCGTTGAGAAGAATCCTTTGTAGACGACTTAAATACACGATGGGGTATTGTAAGTGGTAAAGTGGCCTTGCTGCCATGACCCACTGAGATTCAGCCCTTGGTCCCCTCGATTCAAAGCTTGGCTCTTATCACTTTATTCAAAATTTGGATGACTATTGTCATTTCACCTTCTGTGCCCCCCCCCTTATTTTTCATTCAAACGTCGTTTCTCTTGCTCGCATATCAAAAATGAATTTCTTGCTTGGGGGCGGGAAATTTGGGGTTTCCATGCCACGACTATGAGAGGGGTCACCAGTCTATGGAACCTCTTGTCGGTGGCATGGAAACCCCAAATTTCCATGTCGTGGCACGACGTAAAACCAGTCCAGGCCTACAGAAACTTGGGGTTTCCGCGTCCTCCTATGCCCCCGAGGGAAACACGCTAGGGAAATTGGGGTTTCCATTTCATGGAACACAGAAAAGGGCCATGCACGAGCCTGGGAAAATTGGGGTTTCCATGTCCTGCCCCGAATGGAAACTGCAGGTTTCCATGTTTTACGACACACTGGAAACTTGGGGTTCCATGATGATGGTAACCGTCGCCCAAGTCTAGGGGACTGGTGGTGTTTCGAAACCGCGGATCCAAGCTTCTGGGGAACTCCTAGTTTTTTCCATGTCATGGCGCATACAAACCCACTGCCCAAGTCAATGAAACTCGGGGGTTCTCATTTCGCCACGCGATGGAAAACCGCCCCAATTTGGAGAAACTCAGGGTTTCCATTTTGTGGCATGGCGAACAATTTCCCAAGTCTGGGAAACTTGGGGTTCCCATGTCTCGCCTTGATGGAAAATGAAACCCTAGCACGGGGTACTTGGGGGTTCCATGCGTGACAGAAATTGCCGCCCAAGTATGAGGAACTTTGAGTTTCCATGTCATGGCGTGATAGAAACTACTGCCCAGGGTCCGCGGAGCTCAGGGGTTCCCATTTTTGCGGCACGACGAATACCACTAGATTCCAAGAAACTCGGGGATTTCCACGTCCCGCCATGATAGAAACTATGGCCATGGTGTGGGGAGCATGGGTTTCCATGTCGCGGCACGATGGAGAACCACCCAAGCCTGCAGAACTTTGGAGCTTTTATTTCATGGCGTGAGGGAAACGACCTAGTTCTGGGAATCTTGCGGTTTCCATCTCCCGCCGCGACGAAAGCCACACCCCTAGTGAGGGAAACATGGGTTTCCATGTTGCAGTACGACCGTAATTTCCCAATTTTACGGAACTCGTGGTCTCCGTTGCATGGCATAGTGGAGAACCGCCCAAGTCTGGCAAACTTGGGGCTTCCATTTCGCGGCGCGATGGAAACCGCTCCCCTGGTCTGTCTCCAGAACTTGGGGTTTTCATGCCTCATCATGATGAAGTCCATCCAAGTGAGAGGAAGGTTGCATTTTATAAGGCCCCAAGACTTCAGGAGGTGTGTTCAGGGTAACGGGTGCGCCCATTGAGCATTTGGATGGTGTTTGGGTGCCATTCAACGTTACGAGCGAACCGTCGCACAGTAACCACACAGGTGTGGGTGTGTGGCAGTGAGCGGCATGGGCACGTCGCACATAGCCAGTGGTGGTGTTGGAAAAAGTGACGTTATAGGCGAAACATCACACCATAGCCGGAGTCATAAAACTGATGCACGAGTTGAGCGGCCGACGCTACACGAGTGGGCGGACAGCTGAACGATGGGGGTCCACTTAGGTACACTGAGTGACTTGTTGATCATATGGTTAACATTAGTTATTTTTAAAGATAAAATTGAGCATCAAAGTATCGAATTTCATGACTTGTGGTGAAAATTTTAAATAATGGCTGGAGAGAAACGATGCTAAGCTAAGTCACGTGGCTGAATAACTAAGCACATGTTCAAAAGGGGAGGAAGACGTAAAGGCTCTGAACATGAAGCAAACAAGTGAAGCCTTCAAGGAATGAATTTCCACTAAAAACACATCATCCTTGAAAGCCTTCTTGTGCATTTTTATTTTGGGTAATCCTCACTGTTGTTCCCAGTTTTGAAGCCTCTCTGTTTGTGAATAAGAATGCCCAAAAAGCCTCTTTTCCCCCTATTTTCACACCTTTTACACCTCTTTTTTTATCCACTTGCCTCCCATTCTAATTCCCTTCTCACCCTTCAAAATCATCCTATTTCCCCTTTAAACCTCACAAATACCCTTTGTTTGGCTTAATAATCCCCTTTTCCTCTCTACCGCTACCCATTTTTAGCCTTAAAACGCATTGAAAATAGGCCAAAAAACTGTTCATTTTACATATAACAGCTAAGCCCCTTTAGGCAAGCCCCCTTAAACCACTTTCACATATTCCCTATGCCTAGGACCAAGCACTTAAGCCCCAGGTGCTTATCGAAATTAGAACAATCAGTGTGGGCGCAATCCCTTGACAACCATTTTTTTCTAATACGATTGTGTTATGGTCTGTGGAGCGCAGGTGTAATACCCACCATCAATCTATACAGATCCAACGATCTGTGCAAGCCCTATCGCACCCATCGCACCACCGCACCAATCGTAACCACAACCTTTAAAGTGTGCCTCTTGCCGCACTCCTCGATTGCGATCCTCCGATTGTAATCTCCGTCATCGATTTCCCTTTGATCCGGCGACCCTTATTTCTCCCGCTCCACTCCTTTACCCCCGTTTGTCTCCCCACTGATTGAGTCTCCACCTTTGATCTTGTTCTAGATCATATGGCTAGCACTAAATTGTGCATCGCCAGTCGCAAGTCCTTAAATGTTTCACCAGCTGCCTTCCCCGATTGTGATCCGTCGATCCAATCGTGACCATCCATCCAAGTTAGATCAACGGTCCTCATTGCATCTCCCTATTCATTCCTTTTTCTCCATCGAATTTTCAGCCTCACTTTTCTCCGATGTGATTAGATCGCAACCGTTGATATCTTGGGATCCGACGGTTCATACCTAATCACCCCCCGTCATGCTGGGATCCCACCACTCCTACTGTGTTACAGTCGTTATCAGGGTTCAAACTCCATGTCCCATCGATGCTTCATGGGAATTGATGCCTTGTGAGTCCTGCGCAACACTGCACATCAACAAGACACACGGGATCATGTTAAAAGAGTATCAGTCTTGAAGACCTGCCAAGGCAGAAACAAAAGATTGAAGACAGTTTTGGGATTACAGCTAAGATTGATTATCAAAAGCCCATCCTCTGAATTGAATCATAATTAAATAAAATCATAAAGATCTACAGGAAAAAAAGCCTCCACTGCCACATCAGAGGCAAATTGATTCCTCTCAACCAACATTTCGCCACCTGTGTCAGTGACCGCCTCAACTCCATCTCGTCAGTGAACATTGTCAATTCATGATTCAGCCGTAGTGGCCTTTTACTTTCATTTTAGTTTGTTACTTTTAAATTTCGAGTGGAATTCACATTCCACTCCTGCATTTTACTTTCTGTCAGAAACTATTGTTTAATATTTTTGTTTAAAATGGCCGTGAGCCTAACCGTCAATGATGAGATGCCCCTATTGCTCATCATGAATTTTGGTTTTTTTTATCAAGACCTCAAATTTATTACCAACACGCGAGGAAGATACTTTTTCCAAAAATATCTTCTCGCTCATGTTTTTGAGGCTTCTATATAAGCAGCAACTAAAGAGAAAAATGGGTTCCATATTTTCTGAAGAAATTTCTGTGAAAGAGTTTTTGTATGCATTTTGTTGAAGCTTTAATACAAATGTGAAGAGCCCGTTGGGTCTCAATGAGAAGGAGTTTTATCTTTAATGAGGATTCTAGTCTCGGTGTTTTATAGTCTGTAACTTTTCCTTATGTGATATAGTTTAGTTGCTCATTTCACTATTTCCATTTCTCTTGTATCATGCTCTGGAATGCGAGTGGCTCACTAGTTCTAGTATGAATTTATCACAATTGATACTTATGCTAAACCTGTCTAGCGCTTTAAATATGGCTCAATCATGATATGCTGTTTCATTTTCCTCTTCATCCATGTTTCTTCTATATTAAGTGATATGAGATGTTATTTTTAAAAGAAATAGAAATGTATGGATTCTTATTATCATAATCCCATCTCATGTTTAGATCTGCTTATGGGATTTCATCTCATTATTGGTTAGTATTATTTCTATTTTTCATACACAGCAAATTCCGTATGATTTTTATCTCTGTAAATCATTTTCAGAATCCAACCCTCCTTATATAAAGCTACCTTTGAATTGTTTGATACATTTATATTGAGAATTCACATCTTTCCTCTACAGTGTTCCTTTCATTATGCTGAGTTTATGAATATTTTGGTTCCATTTATATTGAACTTTCCTGTAAAATTGACATAGAAAAAGAGCCTTCTTCTGATAACTATCTTTGTTATATCATATGCTCCTTTCTATATAAGATGTCCTAGGCATTGGTATTTCACAACTCAAGGCTATCTCTAGGGTTGAAAACATCTTTTTTGCTGTTGTTGCTGGGGAGACAAAGTTGAGAGAAGTTGAATCCCTGGGCCTAGATAAAACCTTATTCACTCTTCAAATAGGTGAGCATGGAGAGTTGAGAGTTGTAGATCCCTCACCTTGGTGACTCCACATACATTTATCAAAAAAATTTACTTGCAGTCTTGGCTCCTCACAAGCCACACCTGAGGTCAGATACGTCTCAGCCAAAGACACCTTTTGTGTCTGACCCAGATAAGATCCTACATAGAAGGAGTTGGAAAGAAATAAAATCAGTCCATACTGATATCCATAAATTATCTTTAGAAGACTTTCTGTCCTCCTCCTCTCAAGTTTCCCAAGTGCAAGGTCCCGACTCCACTGTGGGAGATACCGATTACTACTCAGATAGTCTACCCTGGGGAGGTGTTCGAATTAAAGATGAAGCTGAGTCAAGGGATACCACATACTACCCCTTTCACCCTACCCCTAAGGCTGAAGAGTTCAAAGAAGTCACCGAAGTATCTGCCATTAACAGCCCATTGTTCCCATCAACACCTCAAGCTATTGTCCAATACATTCCTATCGTCATTCATACTTCACTTCCACCTCTTCCTCATACTTTTACACAACAAACTCTTGCATTACCCCCACCTCCCTAGATGGCCAATTTTCTTGGTTTCTTGTTGAATAAGTATGCCCCCCTAGCATTACCTCAAGTGTTGAATGATATGCCATAGGACTATCTGAAGATCTTACCCCGATTCAATGGGGAAAATGAGATTGAAGCTCAAAAACATCTTGAGGTCTTCTGTTATTTTGCAGAGAACTTTAATGTGGAGCATATATATGTAGTCTTAAGAATTTTTGTTCAATCTCTTAATGGTGAAGCTAGAAAATGGTTTAAGACATTGGGAGACCGTTCCATCACCACTTGGGAAGGAATGGAAGATACTTTTCTCTGAAAATGGGGGAAGAAAAAAATCATGGACATTTCCTTACTGAGTTTAACACACTCAAGAAAAGACATAATGAAGGGGTGGCAGAGTTAATCAAGAGGTTTAATAAATTGTATTTGAGCCTTCCCGCTGATATGAAACCTCATCAAACTACTGCTAAAGTTATTTTCGTAGCCACTTTTGACTCAGAATTCGGTTTCTCTCTGAGAGAAAGAAAGCCTGCCACCCTGGATGATGCTCAAATAGATGCACTAGAGTTGTAGGAAAATTTTTCCTCCACTGGTAAGTCTAAGGTAAAATTAGAACAAGATGCTAGAATAAAGGGAAAAGAAGAGGTATCTACCTTTGGCCAAGATAAAGACTCAGCTAATGACAGAATTGAAGAAATGAACAAAATGATTAAGAATTTTTCAAGTAAGCTGGTCAAACTTGAACTAGAGGCCAAGAATTCATCCTCCAAGAATTTCTAGAATGATCCAAATAGGGATTACAACCCTCAGTATAGAAAATCACCCTTGCAAATATTGCAGAGGGAACGGAAGGAGCAACAAGATCAGGTACCACACCCTCTGTACTTGGAAGGTCAGGTAGATGGTCCCACCGAAGACACCACTTATGAGCAAGAGGAGACATACCTTGCTTTTTCAAACAGTGATGAAGTAGAATTTTCCCTAAAATAAGGTGATGAAGTGGAGATTCCATCACAAGAGGAAGAAAAAGCTAATGAAAGCACCGAAGATCCTGAGATCGATGACTACTGCAAGTAGTTTGTCGATTTCATGCAAGCACAATTTAATAGAAGATATGACCTCAGATCTTATAGGAAAAGAACTCACACTCAAGATCAAGAGGAAGACACACCTCATGTGGAAGCATATGCTCAGAAGGAGACAACAGCTCAAAGGACCACAGACAAAGGTAAGAGGCCTCTTAATGAATCTTTGCAGTCTGCTAATAAAATTCCTTTCTCTTCACAAGTGGCTACTCCCCCTAATATTCAGTTTTCACAAAGGAATTCAAACCCCTTGTCCAAAGCAAAGAGTCAAAAGAGATGTTAGTAGATAAGTCCTCCTCTATCTTCAGTTTACAAAAGGAGCTTGAGAAGGTCAAAATCCCAGTTCCATTGACCAAATTTTTGAAGCAGCCTGCATATCAGTCTGAGGTCACATCCTTTATGCTTCCCCCAAAAGTATCACATATTCCAGATAGTCTGAACCTTCAATAAGAAAGACCCATGGTTGTATTTGGTCCACATGTTGAGGAATTAGATGCTTCTACTCCCCCATTTTATGTGTCCTTAGTAATTCATGGCCTGTTGTTGCATAACTGTACGTTAGATTCAGGAGCCTCCCATAACCTATTGCCCCTATCGGTCATCGAACAACTCAGATTACAAATCACCCATCCATACAAGGACCTATATTAATTTGATTCCAAAAGAGTTAAATGCCTGGGTATGATCAAGGACTTGGTGGTCAATCTAGCCCAAATCCCAGCAAAAAGTGTGGTGATGGACATCATGGTGGCTGACGTCCCAGCTCACTTCAGCATGTTGTTGTTAAGGTCCCGAGGGACTAAAATTGGTGGGTCAATCAAGTTGGACTTGACCTATGCTACTATCTCAGTTTTTGGTGGCTATGAGAGGAGGTTGTACCGGGAAACTATATTTGTCAAGATGGTTACCAAGGCTGACAACTTAGTTAATTCTCTAGTTTATAGTAAGGAGGGATATTTCTCATGTTTTATGCTAGAAGAAGATCAAGATTACGCTCATGAAACATCATCCTTCCAGATCAAGAGCGAGAAGTCCATAAAGAGCCATGAAGCAGGAATCTAGACACTTCATTTTGATGGAGCAAACTCTAGAGAAGGTAATGGGGCTGGAGTATTATTTATTTCGCCTACATGCCAGTGGGTCCCATTGTCTTTCCAGCTGGAGTATGAAGCCACTAATAATGTGGCCGAGTATGAAGCACTTCTGTTAGGGTTATAGATAGCTAGGAGCATAAACATACAGAGTTTAAAGGTTTTGGGAGATTCGGAACTGGTGGTTAGACAAGTGAATAATAAGTGCCAAACCAAACATCCTAGGCTAAGGGCTTATAGGAATGAAGTTTGGGACCTGGTGGAGAATTTCTTTCTGGAATTTAATATTCAGTTCATGCCCCAGGAGAAGAATAGGATGGTAGACTCCCTTGTAGTGGCAACCAGTAATTTCCGTCCACCTCAAAACCCTCTCTTAATATATGAAATTGAGGTACGTTATCGACCATCAATACTAGATAACATCAAACATTGGCATGTGTTTGAGGAAGAATAATAAGTGAAAATATTCCTGGAAATAGTTGGGGAATTCTCCAACATGGATATTGATGCTTGTGAAGAAGAAGAGGCTAAAAACACTTCAGAAAATAAATGGGAAGAAAAGGTGGCTGGCCATAAAGTTCTACAACTAAAATTCAACCTTATACCCCAAGGACTAGTGCCCTTAGAAAGGTTGTTTAGCAAGAACGATGTCCCACTATAGCCGAACAAAGTTGTAGAGGAAAATAAGGTAGAAGATCTTAACCTTGTTACTGATGCTGATCCTAAAATTGTGAAGCTATCCAAGAAAGTCCCAGAGGAATATAAAGAACTCTACCAGAAATTATTCCAGTCATACAAAGATGTGTTTTCATGGTCTTATCAGGACCTAAAAACCTTCGATATCAGCATCATGCAGCATAAAATTCCACTGAAGGGAGATGTGAAACCACATAAACAAAAGCTTAGACAGATAAATCCCCTACTACTTCCCTCGATTGAGAAAGAAAGTAAGAAACTTTTGAAAGCCAAAATCATTGTGCCATTGAGGTATTCTGAGTGGGTAGCAAACCTAGTCCCTGTCCGGAAAAAGAATGGAGAAATAAGGCTATGCGTTGATTTTCGAAATTTAAATCGAGCATCCTTAAAGGATAATTATCCCCTGCCCAAGATGGATCACATCCTGCAGAAAGTGGTAGGAGCTTCTCGAATGTTGATGATGAATGGATTCTCTGGTTACAATTAGGTGGTTGTACTACCAGAAGATCAAAAGAAGACTGCCTTTACCGCACCATGGGGTATGTTTAAGTATGCTAGGATGACTTTTGGGTTCATTAACATAGCGCCCACTTTTCAAAGGGCCGTGGACATTGCCTTTGTTGTTGAGCAAGATAAGTTCGTTGTGGTATATCTAGACGATATCACTGTGTTTTCAAAAGATGATGCAGAGCACATTGAACATTTGCGTAAAACTTTCTAGAAGTGCAGAAGGTATGGTCTCTCTCTCAACCCGCAAAATTCTTTGTTTGCATTGGAGAGGGCAAGATTTTGGGACATATTGTGACCAAATATGGGGTAAAAATAGATCCTAAGAGATTAGAAGTTATAAATGGCATTTCTCTTCCTAGAAATAAAAAGAAGGTGCAGGTGTTCCTAGGGCACATTAACTTTCTGAGTAGGTTTATCCGTAACTATGCAAAGATAGACATATAATTGACATGCTCAAGAAAAATAATGAGTTAAAGTGGTCCCAGGAATCATGAGAGGCCTTTTCCAGGATAAAAAATGCATTTGCAGAAACCCCTATGATAGTTGGACCAGACTATGCCAAACCTTTCATGATATTTTCATTTGCATTGCCTAACACAGTGGCAGGAGTTTTATTGCAGAAAAATGAAGAAGGGTATGAGTAGCTCATTGCTTTCTTCAGTCAGGTGCTCCGTGATGTAGAGCTGAAGTATAACATATTAGAAAAGCGAGCATATGCTCTGGTGAAGTCTCTTAAAACATTTCGTATGTATGTTGTGCAGTCCCATATCACTGCGTTTGTGCCTACAGTAGCTGTAAAAGATATTCTTATCCAAGGAGATAGTGAAGGAAAAAGAGGGAAATGGATTTCCAAAATACAAGAGTATGAGCTAGACATCCACCCTACCAAATTGATCAAGGGACAAGGGTTAGCCAAAATATTTTCCAAATAAAACTGTTAGACTCTGGGTATAAATATGTCCATGATAGAAATTGAGGAGTCTGAGAAGAAAGAAGAGCAACAGGGAGTAGAGATAGCTACTCAAAAGACACATATGAAGTACCTCCTCAGCCCGTGGCACAAAGAGATAGTGGAATATCTTCTAACACTCAGCTACCCTCCTAGTTGTGACAAAGCTAAATACAGAACATTGAGGTTGAGATCACAGAAGTACGTTGTTGCCAATGGTCAACTGTACTAGTGAGATCCCTCAGGAATCCTGCTCCTACATCTCATAGAGGACGAGGTAGAGAGTATAATGGTCGAATTTCATGAAGGTATCTATGGGGGTCATTATAGTTGGAGGGCTACTACTCACAAAATCCTGAAGGCTAGTTTCCTCTGGCCCAAACTCTTTGGAGATGTGTTTGCCTGGGTTAGAGCTTGTGAGAAATGCCAAACGTTTGCTGAAAGACTAAAGTTGGCACCTCTACCCATGATCTCTGTTCACGTGGATGAACCATTCCAGCAATGGGGAATTGACTTTATCGGTGAAATACATCCTCCATCAAGTAATTAGCATAAGTGGATATTAACTACCACAAATTATTTCACTAAGTTGGTGGAATCTATACTTTCAAGGAATGCAACAGATGTTGTGGTAATGAAATTTATGGAAGAAAATATCATATCCATATTTGGCTGCCTTGCCAAGATAGTGACCAACAATGCACATGCCTTTAAATCTAAATTTTTTTTCATTTTCTACCAGCAGTATAACATTGCACTAGGTCACTCTATGGCTTATTACCCACAAGGAAATGGCCTGGAAGAGTCTTCAAATAAAACCCTGGTGAGAGCACTGAAGAAGGCTATCAATGAAAATCAGAAAAATTGGGATTCCCAGTTGAAATTCGCTATGTGGGCCAACAGGATTACCAGCAAGAGAGTAGCCAAGAAGTCCCCATATGAATTATTATATGGGAGGGTAGTAGTATTCCCTGTACAATTATCCTTACCAGTAGCTCGATTCATGCAAGAAAGTTAGGAAGAACCTGATGATGTTACCAGGAGAATCAATTAGCTGGTGGAGTTAGAAGAAACACGGAACCAGGTAAGTTAGAGGCTAACTGAATATCAAGAGAAGATGAAGGACCTTTTTGATCAACATGCCAAGGATAGGAAGTTGCAGGTTGGGGATGTAGTGCTCAGATGGGATATCCGAAGAGATGAAAAGGGGAAACATGGTAAATTCGAGCCACTCTAGTTTAGCCCTTTTAAAATTGTGGAACAAGGGGGCAACAACACTTTCAGGTTGGAAAATTTACAGGGAGACTTGCTCGATGCCCCTGTAAACGGTCAGTTCCTCAAACCTTACTTCTAGTTCTGATTCAGGATGAAAGAGCATGATGTATCATACTGTACATTATTTTTTTGTTTTCATCTTTGTTTGAATGATGTGTGTGTCGTGATGAATCATGAAGAGAAAAATAAAAAGTGCTGAAGAGTGGTGTCCACACAGAAGATTAACAGGTGGTCTGCAAAGTTCTCGACATGACCAAGGAGGAATGTGCCATCCCCAGGTGGAGCCAATGTTGATCTTATGGTTAACATTAGTCATTTTTAAAGATAACCTTCGGTAGAAAAGTATCGAATGTCATGACTCATGCTGAAAAGTTTAAATAATGGATGGAGAGAAAAGATTCTAAGCTAAGTCACGTGGCTGAATAACTAAGCACATGTCCAAAAGGGGAGGAAGACGTAAAGGCTCCGAACATGAAGCAAAAAAGCAAAGCCTTCAAGGAATGCATTTCGTCTAAAAACACATCATCTTTGAAAGCCTCCTTGTGCCTTTGCCCTTTGGGAAATCCTCATTGTTGTTCCCAGTTTTGAAGCCTCTCTATTTGTGAAGAAGAATGCCCAAAAAGCCTCTTTTCCTCCTATTTTTACACCTTTTAAACATCTATTTTCATCCCCTTTTATCCCCTTCTAATTCCCTTCTCACCCTTCAAAATCATCCTATTTCCCATTTAAACCTCACAAATACCCTTTGTTTGGCTTAATAACCCCCTTTTCCTCTCTACCATTACCCCTTTTTAGCCCTAAAACGCATTGCAAATAGGCCAAAAAACTGTTCATTTTACATATATGAGCTAAGCCCCCTTAAACCACTTCCCCATATGCCCTGTGCCCCGGACCAAGCGCTTAAGCCCCAGGCACTTATCGCAATTGGAACGATCAGTGTGGGCACAATCATTTGCAAACCCAATTTTTTCAATGCGATGGTGTTATGGTCTGTGGAGCATGGGTGTAATACCCACCATCGATATATACAGATCCAATGGTCTGCGCAAGCCCTATCAAACCCATCGCACCACCGCACCAATCATAATCACAACCTTTAAAGTGTGCCGCCCGCTGCACTCCCCGATTGCGATCCTTCGATTGTAATCTCCATCGTCGATTTCCCTTTGATCCGACGACCCTTATTTCTCCCGCTCTGCTCCTTTACCCCCATCTGTCTCCTTCCTATTGAGTCTCCACCTTCGATTTTGTTCCAGATCGGATGGATGGTGCTCAATCACGCATCACCAATCGCAAGTCCTTAAATGTGTCACCCACTGCCTTCCCCGATTGCGATCTGCTGATCCAATCATGACCGTCCATATAAGTTAGATCAATGGTATTCATTGCATCTCCCTGTTCATTCATTTTTCTCCATCACATTTTTGGCCTCGCTTTGCTCCGATGCAATTAGATCACAATCGTTGATCTCTCAGGATCTGACGGTTCATACCTAATTGCCCCCTGTCATCCCACCACTCCCACAATGTTACAGTCGTTATTAGGGTTCAAACTCCATGTCTCGTCGATGCTTCATGGGTATTGATGCCTTGCGAGCCCTACGTAGCATTGCACATCAACAAGACACACGAGATCACATTAAAATATTAGCAGTTTTGAAGACCTTCCACAGCAAAAACAGAAGATTGAAGACAATTTGGGGATTACGGCTAAGATTTATTATCAAAAGCCCATCCTCCAAATTAAATCAAAATTAAAGAAAATCATAAATATCTACAGGTAGAAAAGCCTCCACTGCCACATCAGAGGCAAATTGATTCCTCTTAGCCAACATTCTGCCATCTGTGTCAGCGACCGCCTCAACTTCATCTCGCCAGTGAACATTGTCAATTCATGATTCGGCCCTAGTGGCCTTTTACTTTCATTTTAGTTTGTTACTTTTAAATTTCAAGTGGAATTCACATTCCACTCCTGCATTTTACTTTCTGTCAGAAACTGTTGTTTAATTTTTTTTTTTAAAATGACCGTGAGCCTAACTTTCAATGATGAGATGCCCCTATTCCTCATCATGAATTTTGGTTATTTTTTATGGAGACATCAAACTGATTATCAGCATGCGAGGAAGATATTTTTTCCAAAAATATATTCTCGCTCATGTTTCTGAGGCTTCTATATATGCAACAAATAAAGAGAAAAATGGGTTCCATATTTTCTGAAGAAATTGTTGTGAAAGAGTTTTTGTATGCATTTTGTTGAAGCTTTAATACAAATGTGAAGAACCTGTTGGGTCTCAATGAGAAGGAGTTTTATCTTTAATGAGGATTTTATTCTCGATGTTTTATAGTCTGTAACTTTTCCTTATGTGATATAGTTTAGCTTTTTATTTCACTATTTCCATTTCTCTTGTATCATGCTCTGGAATGCAAGTGGCTCACTGGTTCTTGTATGAATTTATCACAATTGATACTTATGCTAAACCTTTCTAGTGCTTTAAATATGGCTCAGTCATGATATGCTGTTTCATTTTCCTCTTCATCCATTCTTCTTCTATATTAAGTGCTATGAGATGTTATTTTTAAAAGCAATAGACATGTATGGATTCTTATTATCATAAGCCTATCTCTTGTTTAGATCTGTTTATGGGATTTAATCTCATTAGTGGTTAGTATTCTTTCTATTTTTCATACATAGAAAATTTCTTCTGATTTTTATCTCTGTAAAGCATTTTGAGAATCCATCCCTCATTATAGAAAGCTACATTTGAATTGTCTGATACATTTATATTAAGAATTCACATCTTGCCTCTGCAGTGTTACTTTCATTATGCTAAGTTTATGAATATTCTGGTTCCATTTATATTGAACTTTCCTGTAAAATTGAAATAGCCAAAGAGCCTTGTTCCAATAACTATATTTTTTATATCATATGCTCCTTGCTATATAAGATGTCCTAGGCATTGGTCTTTCACAACTCAAGGCTGTCTGAAGGGTTGACAACATGACCCACGACACACACATGATACATGTATTAATATGGCGTGCGGATGATGGAGAATTCATCCAACCAACGATCAAGCAAGCATATGAGTGCAAGCACATTGGAGCACCACGAGCTAAGCCAATATCTCGTTGGTGAAGGAAACATGACGACGGTGAATGCAGGGTGAGCGTGGGTCGAGTCAGGTTGTTGAAGTGCAGGGCGTGCAGAATTCATCCGCAGGGCATCCGCACTACAGGATGGGTCAATTCAGGCATCACGGAGGCCAAGTTGTGTGATAGAAGTGTAGTGCATGAAGAACTTCTCCGCAGGGCATCTGCAGTGCAAGGTCGCGTCGGGAAGGGCGTCCGCATGATCCAAGCTTTAGTTCAGAGGTCGTTCTGAAAGCATCGTGAGTCAGAATTGAGTGCCGAAAGTTAAAGAAGGTGTGTATTTATGGGACGGAGCTAACCACGTAGCTGTTGAGTAGATTGGACAGACAGAGAGCTCACGGGGAGGTCTGAAATCATTTGCAGTGCCGACTCGAGTGACCCGATAGCACTTGGGGAGTTTTATGCAGGATATTGCAAAGGTGAATTCTAATGTTGTAAACGATTGTTGTTGTCAAGCATTGTAAGCTTGGATAAAAAGTGACTTGCCTTGCCAAAGAGAAAAGTGGGTCTTTTGCTGGATTGGAACTTATACTGTATTTCATATTTATGAAACATATTATCGGGCAGACCCATTATTAATTGGGAGTTTCCCCTCCCTTGTATGTATGGGCATACATTGTGGATATGATGATGATGTTTATGTTTTCCGCACATTGAAATAACATTTGATTAACTAATTTAACAAGTGTTGCCAAAGGTGTAGTCTACATACTTGAGTATTATGAAAAGGAGAAGTACGGTAGTGTTGCACCCCATCTATAGCATGGTTGAAAGATCACCGAAGGTCTAGGGGTGTGACACGTTTCCTCGCCCCACTGTGATGACAGTTGCCCAACTGAGAGAAATCTAAGGTTTCCATGTCGCTGCTCAATGGACACTGCCCAATTATATGTCTGTCGTGATGGAAACTGCCCCTGTAAGACCCATGAGCTGAGGATGACGATGGAGGGCATTGGAAGCATTCGGTTGACATGCGACGAACGACGAAGCGACGAAAACCACGACGAAAGGTCAAACAAGCATGCCAATGGACGAAAACATCATTTGGCAATTATGCGACGTTATCATGGTGACCGTGTGACGTTTAGGAGCGATGAGCATAAACGTGTCCAAAAATTCTTGTGCGTTGGATTGGAGGCTTATAGGCCGGCCGTGGTGGCAAGACGATGTTAAGGAGGAAATTTCACGTCATAAACAAGGCTTTATTGGTGTTTAGTGGGTCAGCCTTATATGGCTCAAGCCCCACCCATGGAAGTAATGTGTGGGCAAAGGCACATAAAAAAGGAGGACGTGCGATGGATGATAAAGGAAAGCAAGAAGGACATCAACATCTTTTTGATTCCACCGTTGGCAAGCTAATGTGTGAGCTAGAGTGAAGGTCGAGGGTGGAGAGCGAAGCCGTAGCAGGGAAATGAAGTTTGGGTTGAGTTGGGTAAAAATGCGTTCGGCGTTCACGTGCAGGTCGAGTCAGGTTCCTTCCGCAAGGCGCATGCGGTGCAGTGTTCAGTGCATGGTCGAGTCGGGTTCCTTCTGCAGGACGCGTGCAAAATAGTGTTCAAGGCAGACGCTTTCAGGTCAATTCCAGTTTGTGTAGCACACCTATGTTCAGGATGCATGGAACAATGTTTGAAGGCATGAAGTTCGTTCATAAGGGTTGGGTCAGGTCGAATGCGACCCAAACATGTTCAAGAAATGTGTGCAGACCGTGACCCCGGTGACCCGCATTCAGGATGCGCAGAACAGTGTTTGAAGGCATGGAACTCATTCAGCAGGGTCGGGTCGGGTTGAACGTGACCCGAACGCATTCAGGAAATGTGTTCAGACTGTGACCCTGGTGACCCACGCGCAAAAATGCATTCAGGGTGCCGAGGGCGTCTGTGACCTAGGTGACCCACTCGAACTAGAATTCGCGCAGACTTTAGAGACATGTTCTGAAAGGGATTTTTGGGGTTCCTTTGGATTCTTTGCATTGTTGGGAAGCTTTTAAGGCTAGACCAAGGTACAAGCACATTTGGCAAGAAGCATAAATGGTTTATAGAGGCTTGATTGTATAATTATTGCAGATTGTACATATTTATTGAAGCATAATACCGAGCAGACCTATTAACGGGATTTTCCCCTCCCTTGAATGTATGGGTGTTCATGTGGTTTGATATTGATGTTTATAGCTATTTTATTTCTGAATAAGAACACTTTGGAAGATTAATTAAACAAGCGTTGATTTAGGCATAGTCTACTTATTGAGTATTTGAAAAGAGAAAAATAAGGTAGTGCTGCACCCGTCTATAGAGTGGTTGGGAGACTACCATAGGTATAGGGGCGTGACAGTGGGTATCATAGCTACATTTTCATGGATTTTTTATTATTGAGCAGGGATATAGTTGCAGTGTTGCAAGTAGTATTGAAGCTTGATGGATGAGTTTGTTTCATTGGAGATGAACTTCAAAGAAATTAAAGAGAAGTCGAAGGAAGTGGAAAAGGAGTTTGATGAGGTGAGTCGGACCATTGATACATTGTGCAACAGGAGGACATCTGGCATGAGAAAAGATGAAATTTTTTGAATTATGAAGAAAGTGAGAATTCTCTGAGAATAAATGGACAAGGTGGAAGAAGAGCGAAGGAAGTTACTTGATAAGCTTCTCAAACTTAGAGACCTTGGAAAGATGAAGCATGGTGGCATGAAGCCCACTATGGCCGAACCAAAGGATGTTGTAGATGGGATTGAAGTCAAGGAAGAAATTAATGAACAAGATGGATGAGGACCAAGCACATTACAAGCATTGATGGTGGATGATTCTCACAAGGATGTTGCAGATGTGGTAGAAGTCGAGGACGAACTTGATGAACAGGTTGGACCAGGGACAAGCACATTGCAAGCATCGGTGATGGATGATTTCGGGAAGGATGTTGAGGATGTGGATATCATCGAGGAAGAAATCATGGAACGAGTTGAACCTAGACCAAGCACATTGTAGGCATTGGGGGATGAACCACATGGAAATTTTGCAGAAGTGACAATGATCGAGGAGGAGCTTTATGAGCAGGCAGTACCATGATCGGAAGCATTGTAGACATTGATGAGGATGGACAACACTCGCTTAAAGAGTCTTCATGAAGATATGACTGGTGTTTCAATTGAGCATCTAGGAGATGGACCGTATGTAGGGATGTGAAAGAAGATGGCTTATTTTCCAATACCATGCAGGACCTTTCCTCGAATGACTATGATGGAACCTTATACGTTGGAGAAGTAAGGAGCATTTCTTGTTGTAGACCTTGATAGGGAAATTTGTGACCTCGCTCTAGTAGGTTCAAATTTTCGTGACAAGGGCGAAACTTGATGATCTTTGTGATAGATATGGGTCATGCTTAGCCACATGGAAATTGGCTAGGTACTCGGCATGAGTCATGGACTGCCTTGGTGGTAGGGCACATTGTTTAGGTAGAATTCTTCATGGCATACAACCAAGAAGGAACTCTTGGTGCACCTTTAGTGGGGAAGAAGCCTTGGAGGAAGTACCCATGATGATGATGGTAGAAGTGATTGAGGGCACTTAACCTATACACTATACAAATGATGGTGACTAGAGTTGAGATGAGTCTACTCTTTATGGACACACGGGCAACCAAAAGTCACGTACATTGACATGAGGGCATGGCGGGAAATTATGTGGAGACATTATGCAAGTGCACTTACTAGGTGCCCACTTATGAGCATCATGGAGGAGTGTCAAGAAGGAATATGCTGAGCATGATCGATTTTTGGTGCTACGTGGAGATATTTTATAGATGGGTTGATGGATGTTGCTCACTTTAGGCAACAAGACATTGGTTGGATGAGCAGCCTATGAGCACATTCATATGACTTGCAGGGTGAGAACAACTTGTGGTGGCACTCGTGGGCAATACAAGTATGCTTGCCAACAATTTGGATAGGATGATCCATGGGATTTGATGATGGAGTTGCATTCATTGGTGGCTTCATACTACAATGATATTTCAGTATCTAGTTCACTGAGGAGCTGAGATCGAGACTGGTCTTGATTTTGATGCACTATGGGATGTGATGAGCTTCAAGAATGTTCTTTCTTCCACCACATTCCACTCCATTTATTTTGTTCATTATTAATCCCAGGCTCAAATGATCAATGAAATTAGTTAAAATTTCTTTAAGAATGAATATCATGGCTAACTTGCTATGTTTTTATGATTTTGTCATTATAGTACTTTTTGAACTGAAACTAGCTACAGAATGCAGACATTCTGTAGCTAGTTGTCAATTCTACAGTCGTCTTCATGTTTAAGCAGGTTCCAGATGTCCTCTCAGAGAAAACCACACATGGTCATATTCCACATCATGCCTTTACCATTTTCTGCTCTCCATGAAGATTGAACGGAATTCTGTACGTGGTTATGCACGTGGGAAGTCAAACTAGGAGATAGACTCCTAATAGGACAAGGACAGTCTAGATGTCCTTTGTCATATTACGATGCCACCTTTTAGAGTTCTAGTTAGATTTTAATATGGAAAGACAATAATCCCTGTATTATCTGAAGTTTTGTTATGTAAATTTTCTGTAAATGTAGCTCGGGAAATCGAGAGACAAGGTTGGATTTTGGTTATATTTTGGCTAGATTTTTGAAGTCCGAGAATACTCTGTTTTGAAGTGATTCCTCTTTAATGAAAGAAGTAGCATTTCCTTGAACACGTTGAGTTGATCTTGAACTAGATTTTTTGCTACTCTAGTGGTAGAGGGCCCCTGCCTCCTGAGCAGCCTTGTTTATACAATAGATAAGTATTTTAGTCTTGTTTTTGTTTCTAGCTTAGACAAGTTTTTGAAGTTTATGTTCATAGTTGATTTCATTAATCATCACAGCTATACTTACTCTAATAAACTCTTCCAAAATATCCTTACGATGAATAAGGCATAGCTATGGTGTTGTACAATTTAGTTGCAATTCCTTTCGTTAATTATCACACTTAGACTTACTATAATAAACTCTTCAAAAATATCATCATGATGAATAAGGAATAATTGCGGTATTATAGGTTTTAGTTGCTTGTTTACACTAAGTTTCACAGCCGGTCTTACTCTTACAAGCTCTTCCAAAATATCATAACAATGACTAAGAAACAACTGTGGTGTCTTAGATTTTAGTTGCATTTCCTTTTGAATTTTTGTTTACACTAAGTGGCATAGCCAGTCTTACTCTTACAAAGCTCTTCCAAAATATCATAACAATGAGTAAGAAGTAGTTGTGGTGTCCTAGATTTTAGTTGTATTTGCTTTTAGTTTTATTTTTATGTTCAATTTCATTGGATAATACAGCCAGGACTTTTTTACAAACTCTTCCAAAATATCATTCATAATGAACAAGATGGGCTGTAGGATTCCATAGACTAGCTGCATGTTAATTTAGTTAGAGCACTCCGGAGGTAGATTGCATTTAGTTCAGCTCTATCATTTCATTTCATTTTAAGTTTGATAATGGCTTTTAGTTTAACATTGTTTACTATAGACTAGTAGCACCCTAGTTTAGTCTTAGCTTAGCTCACTATGTTAACATTCTAGTTTAGTTGCTATCCATTGCATTTTAAATTGTATTAGTTGTTAAATTCAAAAACCACGGTCTTCATTATTTACAAAACTTCTTTTGTTCCAAACTCATACTAATACTTAATTACCTGGACAGAAGGTAGTATCAGTCTAAGGCCTGGAGTATTTTGCAACCTTTTTACCATTTCACAAACAAGCCTTTTCTCAAAGACTATTCAAAAAAAGGAAATCTATAACTTTTGAGTGAGGCCTAGTAGTGTTAAAATGAGTTGTAGAACATAATTAGGAGCTAGTTTAGAGTAGAAATCTTACTATGCTACAAATGTTCTTTTCCAAATATATTCCAATAGACCTTTAATCATGGATGAGATGTTGTAACATTGTAAGTTGAGTGTTTGATTGTTTAGTTAGGAGAACTTCATTTACACTTAACTTCGCCATTTCTCAAGCTCTTCCAAAACATCTTTAATGAATAAATTGGAAAAGTTTAAGCTCATGTTGTGATTTATTTCCTTGAAGTCATTATCAAGCTTTGTATTTTTTGTTTGCTAGCCATTGTTAGGCCTTGTTCTATTTTAGTATTTTCATTTTTTATTTACCATCCATAGTTTAGGCCAATAGCTTATTTTCACCAGCATTTAGTTCCTTCCCTTTCCAAACATAAAACCATAGACCAAAAACATCAGAAAACACTAAACACAACATGGTAAGAAAAAAATACCTAGGCACATATAGTGCACCACACTTCAGCAGTTTACCAACCCCGGTTGACAATTAATGAACTCAATTTAGGAGACTAGGTTGAGCAAAAACATTTTGGTGCCGTTTCCAGGGAAGTGTAACTAGGTAGCCTTGTTTCTTAACTCCCAAAAACAATTATATGCGTAGAGAGAGAGACTCAAGGGGTAGATTCATAAGAAGCAGAAGCTTGATTCCTAGAATACCACTTGTTTCACCTAGACCAAGAGCCAGTACACCTCCAACTTAGACCCACATTCCATATTTTACTAATCCTAGACTTCCAGGAGATTTAAGATCCAATATTCCATTAGAAAAACCTTCCACTTCATCCACTGAGCCTATCTTAGAAGAAGATTCAAGGACCCCTGCTAGAGACACAAAATTTTCCACTTCCACAGAAAAATCAACTATGGTAGAAGAAGGGGGAGGAGGAGTTTTTAATGGAGAACACACATTATTTGGAGGGGGTAGAGGTAGAGGTAGAGGAGAAGGAGGTAGAGGAAGAGGTAGAAGAGAGATGGGAAGCTCTTTTGGGTTTCCTATAATAGACGAAGAAACCAATACAACCATGAAAAACATTTCACCCTCTGTCCTTCCAAACTTCTACGGACTAAAAACTGAAGATCCTAAAACCTTCCTATTTGAATTTGAAGTCCTGTGTAGAACTTATGACTACTTACAAGATGCTCAAAAACTTAAACTATTTCCTTCAACATTGAAAGGAGCAGCATTGAAGTGGTTTATGAGTTTAATCAAAAGTTCTATCAGGACATGGGAAGACATGAAACAAGCATTTCTAGAGAGGTATTTGGATTATTGTATGCCAGTTAATCATAAGGAGAAAGTGTTCAAGATGATACAAAAAGAGGATGAAAACTTGGAAGATTTGTTGGAGAGATTTCATTACAACATCAAAAGAGCAAAAGTGGAAAACTTAGATCAATACACCTTAAAAGCTCTCTTGTTGAAAACAATTATGGATGAATCGTTGGATATCCTTAACCTGATGGGAAAAGGGGATATATCTCAGCTCACATTACCTGAAATATCTGAGTTATGTATCAACCTTTCAAGAGGGAAATCTAAAACTGTGAAAGGACCAAGAGACCCTGCTCTTGCAAGGGTAAGTAAGTCTGCTTCTGGGACAGTAAGTAGGGTAGAAATAGGCCATATGCTTGATGAATTCAAATTTGACATATTAGGGAGTCTTAGTGAACAAATAGACACCCTTAAGATACAAAACAAGCAAAAAGCTAAATCTGATGCCTTAGCAATATTTTGTCCCAGATGTAGAAAGAAGCATGCCGTAAGAGAATGTCCTTTGGATGAAAAATTTGTAGAGACCTATGTCATTTGTTCAGAAAAACATGAGACCAAGAGTTGTCCTTCACTTCCTGGTCTTAAAGCTATCTTTCAAGAGGAAATTCCTACAAGTTCCACAGAATCTCTCAATTTTGTCTCCAGAAGACCTGGGCAAGGACCTCAAACACAAGGATTTCCTGATCAAATGTATAGTCAACCTCCACCAAATTGGAATTCTTGGCAGTAATCTTGGCCCCAATTTCAAAATCAATCTCAAGCTTGGGCACAAGGAGCACAAAATCCCTATGGAAGATACTCTCAGTACTATCAGTATCCACCATATCCACATTTTCCTCAACAACAAAATCCTCAACAAAATCCTCAAAATCCACAACATCAAAATCAACCACTTCCATTACCATTTCCTCAGAAATCAAATCAGTTGCCCGCTCAACCCATACCAAACCCCAACAATAAAAATCCTCAGAATACATACATGATAGAAGGCCAACAGTTTCCAACTTATTTAATTACTCCTCTAGACCTTAGTGATGTTCAACTTAGGTCTGGAAGAATACTTGAAAAGAGGAAACCTTCTATGATCATACAAGAACAAGACAACTCTGAGGAAGATTCTCTACGAGAAAATAAAAGTCTTGAAGAAGACACATCTTTTCAGGACCCAAACATTGAAAAATCAAAACAAAAAGAACCAATAATTTCAACTCCTGTATTAGAGCATCCATCAACATCCACTCCTACACCTCCCTTTCCAGAAAGATTATAAATTGATAGAGGTGTAGAAAAACAAATTATGGTGCCTAATTCTGATTTCCTAGATGAGCTAAGAAATTTTTGCATTAAGATTCCATTATTACAAGCCATCAAGGAAATCCCAATTTTAGCAAAGATAATAAAGGAGTTGAGCATGAATAAAACAAGAAAAAGAATAAGAAAGACAAAGAAAATTCACCTGACAGGAAAAATAGCAGACATTATGATGGGTAAGATTGCCATTCCAAAGTATCTAGACCTAGGAAATCCAGTTTTCAAAATTCACATCAATGGAATTGAGATCCAAAATACACGCATTGATTTAGGAGCAGCAATCAATATCATGAGTAGACAAATCATGGATAAACTGAAACTTCCCAATCTTCTCTTTACACTCACATTATTACAATTGGTTGACAGATCTGTGATCAAACCTGATGGGGTAATAGAAGATATTCCAGTGCCCCTAGATTCTTGGGAATACCCTGTGGATTTCATGATCCTAACTCCTAAGAATAATCTAGGAGGACATCCTATTATATTAGGAAGACCTTGGTTAGCTACAGCTGAGGCTTTCATTAGTTGTAGATTCAGTGATATGTACATCTCTGATGGTAGTTCAACTAAGAAATTCACTTTGTATCCTCTAGCAAAGACAATTACAGATTTAGATGACACTCAATGGATAGAGGATGAAGAAGACTTACAACCTCTCTTCACAATTTCAAAAATTCGTGAAGATAGTCAAATTTTGAATACTTTAGAAAACTTTGAATCCTCTTCAAAATGCAAACATGAACCATTTCAAGAAGGATCCAACATTGAGTTTTTTTCATCAAGAGAAATGTCTCTTCATTCTATGGATAAATTTGGCAGCTCTATAAGTGAGATATTTCTAGGCAAAACTTTAAACATAAACAATAACCTAGAAAAATCTCAACAAGAAGAGCTAGTCAAGATCTGACAGAGACATTCTTCTGCATATGCATGGGAGTACACTGATATGAAAGGGATAAGCCCTAAGACTTGCACTCATCACATCTACATAGACGAAAATTGTAAATCAATCAGACAACCTCAAATAAGGATGAATCCAAATCTTAGGGACATTGTTAAAGAAGAATTGCAGAAATTGTTGAATGTCAACTTTATCTATCCTATTTCAGATAGTCAGTGGGTTTCTCCTTTGGTAATTGTGCCAAATAAAAATGGGAAATGGAGGGTATGTATTGACTACCGAGAATTAAACAAAGCTACTCTTAAAGAACATTTTCCCTTACCTTTCATAGATCAAGTGTTAGACACATTAGCTGGAAAAAAGTACTTCTCATTTCTAGATGGTTTTAGTGGTTATAATCAAATTCAAGTAGCACTTGAGGACCAAGACAAAACCACATTTACCTGTCCTTGGGGTACCTATGCTTACCGAGTATTTCCATTTGGGTTATGAAATGCACCTGCAACATTTCAAAGGGCAGTATTAGGAATTTTTTCAGATCTAATACATGATTGTGTAGAGGTACATATGGATGATTTCACAGTTTATGGAAACACATTTGAAGAATCTTTAGCAAACTTGGAAAAAGTTTTAAAGAGATGTCAAGAAGCAAATCTTTCACTTAGTCATGAGAAATGTTTCATGATGTTTACTAAAGGCATTGTTTTGGGGCATCACATTTCAGGGGATGGGATTAGAGTTGATGAGTCAAAAATTGAAGTCATCTCTAACTTATCTATTCCAAGTTGTCAAAAAGATGTTAGGAGTTTTTTAGTATTTACAAGATATTATCGGAGGTTTATAGAAAACTTCACCAAGATAGCATCTCCACTCTTTAAATTTCTTACCAAAGACTGTGAATTCAAATGGAATTCTGATTGCCAGTTAGCTTTTGAGACCCTGAAAACAAAAATTTCTGAAGCACCTATTTTAAGGGGACCTAACTGGAAGTTACCTTTTCATATTTCAACAGATGCCTCGGATACAGCTCTAGGAGCAGTATTGGGACAAAAAGACCTAATTCCTTATGCCATCTACTATACCAGTAAAAATTTGACTCCTTCAGAGTTAAACTATACTGTAACTGAAAAAGAGTTTTTAGTTGTTGTTCATGCCATAAACAAATTCAGACACTATATAATAGGCTATGAAACTTTTGTTCACACAGATCACTCTGCAATTAGATATTTAATGAAAAAATCAATTACTAATGGCAGAGTCATAAGATGGTTATTTCTTTTACAAGAATTCAACATTACCATTCTAGATAGGCCTGGAAAACAAAACACAGTAGCTGATTTCCTAACTAGACTCCAAAACATCAAAGATGACACTCCAGTTGAAGATCAATTTCCTGATGAATATATTTTTGCAATTTCTACTCAGACTCCTTGGTTTGCTGACATTGCTAATTATTAAGTTTCAGGGAAATTTCCTTCAATAATGAATGCAAGAGAGAAAAGAAAAATCATTTATGACAGTGAAAAATATTCATGGGTTGCTAATGAGTTGTACAGGACAGGTCCAGATTTTATCATTAGGAGATGTGTTCGGGAAGATGAGATGCCTGAGATTCTCAAAGCATGTCATGATGAACCTTGTGGCAGACACTTTGCTGATCAGAGGAAAGCCTATAAGATCCTTCATTTAGGATATTATTGGCCATCCTTGTTTAAAGATGCTAAAGAGTATGTCAAAAGGTGTGACAGTTGCCAAAGTGTAGGGAAACCTACTCCTTCAGGTGAGATGCCATTGCAGCCTCAGGTACATATTGAACTTTTTGAAAAATGGGCTTTGGATTTTGTAGGACCTATTAGTCCTCCATAAAGACAAAAGAGATGTATATTAGTTTGCACTGATTATGTTACCAAATGGGTAGAGGCTAAGCCATTACTTTTTGCTAATGAAGCATCTATAGTTAATTTTATTTTTGAGGATATTTTTACTTGTTTTGGTGTCCCAAGGGAAAATTTTACAGATAAAGGAGCTCAATTCACATCAAGGCTAGTGGAAAAAATGATGGAGAGGTAAAAAATTAGACACAGAAAATATAGTCCCTATCATCCAGAAGCAAATGGTCAAGTGGAATCTACTAATAAGGTTATTGAAGGGATCCTAACAAAGACTGTCCATTTACATAGAAAAGATTGGGTAGATAGGCTTCCTGAAGCCTTGTGGACCTATATAACTACATGGAGAAGCACAACAGGCCATACTCCTTATGAACTTGTTTATGGAAAGCAAGTTTTGTTTCCCATAGAGTTCCAGATTCAAACTTTCAAAATGGCATTTCAGCTAGGACTTGATCTATCAAAGGCACAAAAACACAGATTGGAGCAGATTAATGAATTGGATGAGATCAGACAAGATGCAGTTCATAAAACCAGTATAGTCCAACAACAGAGGGCTAGATGGCATGATAAGTACATCAAGGAAAAGAAGTTCCAAGAAGGTGATTGGGCTCTCTTGTTTGATTCAAAGTTCAAGGATTTTCAAGGTAAATTTCAAACACATTAGCTTGGGCCATATGAATTGTGAGAATTTTTGACAATGGAGCAATAAAAATCAGGACAATAGATCAAGAAGAGGTTACTTTTCCTGTGAATGGTCATAGATTAAAGTTGTATCACAAACCACTATCAAGAGAAGAATTTGTCAAGAACTTCCAGGAAAACAGTGATGTGAAGTTAATGAAGAAGAATCTTTCTTCTTCATCAACTTAATTGAATTTTCTGAAGTCAGACATATTGAAAAAAAATAAAAATAAAAAAATAAAAATAAAAAATAAAAAATAAAAAAAAAGTATAGACATGAAAACCAATCACTGATTGGCATGTTTATATAGAAAAGATAGAGTGAAAATCAGAATCTTTCTGACACTAAATTTTCCATTTTGTTTTTTTGCAAGCAGTTGTTATAAAATCATAAGTGCATATCCATCTCACTTATGATCCATCTCATTTCATTCATTTCATTCCATTCATTCATATCATATCTTATTCCTTTCATTCATCCACACTTCCTCCATTTCACTTCATGGTCCACTTCATTTCCATTTCATATCTTTAAGTTTGATCTCCTTTCTGCAATTGAATAATACACAACAGAAATTGCAGGGCACTTTTTCACTCCATTTCATAAGTTGTGATCCATTCCACTCCATTATTCATTTCATTCATACTCCATCCTGCCATATTTCATTATTAATTTCATAAAACCTTTCATCATTCCATATTCAAACCATATTTCAAGTCCTCTACAGGTACATTCTGCAATCAGTTGGAAATTCTGCAGCTAGTCAAACATTCTGCAGCCAGGCAGACATTTTGCAGCCAGAGAGCCTGAAAGCATTGGCTATTAATAATTTGATTTGAAACAAAATGATCCTACATATCTATGAACAAGCAAAATCAATAAAGTTATGAAGACTCAAAAAGTAATGATTTTCAAGGGAGAGCAAAGCATATGAAGATCACAAGAAAATCAAAGCAAAGGCAAAGGTATGAAGTGATTATAATGACATATCATGAAAAATTTTACCGTAGTTTAGTTGTATATTGTTAAAAAAGTGTTTTAATTAATTTTGTTGATCTTGCCTAACAAACCTCCCGCAAAAACTTTGGATAAAACTCCTTCTGTTCCACCATTTCAAAACCCATACCCGATCATCATTTCAAAATCTAAATGGTTAAAGTGCTGAAGAGATTGGATTAGTCACGTCACTAAGAATTTAATGATGATTTTTGAATTCGTTACAAAATATCTCTGTGGTCTTTTCACTTATTGATTCGTTTTCTTCACCTCACCTCATTAATTCATTTCGTAACCACTCCATATCACTCTTTCCCGCAGCCAACTCTTAACCATTTCATTCTAGAAAATAGAGGTATCTCTGTAACAACCATTGTCATCGTGAACAGAGGAAAAATTTGGTGAGCAAAAACAACTTGTTAACTACCATTCTCACCGAGAGGAGAAGGCTGGTGAATTGAAGATTGAAGAAGAGTTATGGGCCTCATCGTGAGAACACAACCAGTTGGCACTAAATACTTGGAAGGCTATCCCAAAATCCGAGAAATATTACAACAAACAGGATGGTTGCAATTCCTTGAGAAATTCAGTGGATTCCACAAAGAGGTTACTAAAACTTTTTCAAGATCTTTTAATGGGGCCGAGGTTGAAGTTGGAGATATTAAATTCATTGTCATAGAAGCTTTTATTGCAGAAGCAACAGGACTGCCTAGACAAGGAGAAAGGTGGTTTAAGAACAAATAATTCCATAATGAAGCATGGAAGTAGATACTCAAGTCACCAGGTATGGATGTCACTATTTTTAAAAAGGGTATCCCTAGTTCTGCATTAAAGAATAAATGGAGGAACATGTTGCTTATCCTGCAAAAATTCATCACTTGTGAAGGTAGATATGATAATTTCTATGTTTACTATACTAGGTTGATAATGCATTTCCTAGAAGAAGAACTTAATTTGCCCTATGTCTTACTTCAAAGTTTAAAGAAAATGGCTTCAAGTGTTCAAAAGAGAATTCAATTTCTAGAGACAACCTTATACCACCATGGTTTAGTCAAGATTTTGATTGAACATCATTTGAGTAAAATAGGGGATAGTTGGAAAGAATTCTTAGTGAGAAATCACTTTGAGGAACCAAAAGAACCTTCACCTGAACATCAACCTACAGAAAGAAGCAGAAGATGGAAATCCTCCAGAACTGAAATTGGTAAAACAATACAGGAAAGCAGTGAAGAAATGATCTCTAAAAAACTAGTTTAGATTAAGAAGCAGCTTAAGAAAGAGAGGATCATAAGAAAATTTGCCAGAGAAAAAGGAGAAGGGCCATCTCAACTGAGGAGGAGCCACAAACTGAGGGGAATACTAAAGAAAACAAAAGTTAAGCAAACTGGAGTCATAAACATAGAAGACGAAGAAACACCTACTGAGGAGGATTTTGATGAAGAAGTTCCAGAAATTGATCCCGCACGGCAAGAAATTTACAACTATGTTGAAACATTGGAGAGAAAAGCTTTAGAGAGTAGAGACAGAAACCCTAGTCCTCCATATTCCAAAATAGATATGCTAATAAGAGATAAGTACGAGCTAGAAGTACTGAATAGACATATTAGGACTGAGAATGATATTCTGAGGGAGCAAGTTAAACTAAAAACTAGTATGAACTCAACCCTATCTCTACAAATGGACAAAGTGGAAAAGGCCAATGAAAAATTGAAAAAGAGAAACAAAAATTTAATCAGGGCACTTACCAATTTAAGGTTCAAGTTAGTAATCAGGAAGCCCAGAAGGCCTTTAACTACCAGGCATAGCAGAAGAAGAGGGTTGGATGTTCTTGCAGAGGTCTCTGAGTTCATGGAATAGTTGCATGAGGACATGCAAGAATCTAGCAGTGGGGGTATGATGAGCTTCAAGAATGTTCTTTCTTCCACCACATTCCACTCCATTTGTTTTGTCCATTATTAATCACAGGCTCAAATGATCAATTAAATTAGTTAAAATTGCTTTAAGAATGAATATCATGGCTAACTTGCTATGTTTTTATGATTTTTTCATTATAGTACTTTTTGAACTGAAACTAGCTACAAAATGCAGACATTTTGTAGCTAGTTGCCAATTCTGCAGCTGTCTTCATGTTTAAGCAAGTTCCAGATGTCCTCTCAAAGAAAACCATACATGGTCATATTCCACATCATGCCTTTAACATTTGTTGTTCTCCATGAAGATTGAACGGAATTCTGTACGTGGTTATGCACGTGGGAACTCAAACTAGGAGATAGACTCCTAATAGGACAAGGACAGTCCAGATGTCCTTTGTCATATTACGATGCCACCTTTTAGAGTTCTAGTTCAATTTTAATATGGAAAGACAGTAATCCCTGTATTATCTCAAGTTCTGTTATGTAAATTTTCTATAAATGTAGCTCGGGAAACCGAGAGACAAGGTTAGATTTTGGTTAGATTTTGGCTAGATTTTTGAAGTCTGAGAATACTCTGTTTTGAAGTGATTCCTCTTTAATGAAAGAAGCAGCATTTCCTTGAATGCATTGAGTCGATCTTGAACTAGATTTTGTGCTACTCTGGTGGTAGAGGGCCCCTGCCTCCTGAGTAGCCTTGTTTATACAGTAGATAAGTATTTTAGTCTCGTTTTCGTTTCTAGCTTAGACAAGTTTTTGAAGTTTATGTTCATAGTTGATTTCATTAATCATTATAGCTATACTTACTCTAATAAACTCTTCCAAAATATCCTTACGATGAATAAGGCATAGCTATGGTGTTGTAGATTTTAGTTTCAATTCCTTTCGTTAATTATCATAGTTAGACTTACTCTAATAAACTCTTCGAAAATATCATCATGATGAATAAGGCATAACTGTGGTATTGTAGGTTTTAGTTGCTTGTTTACACCAAGTGTCATAGCCGGTATTACTCTTAAAAGCTCTTCCAAAATATCATAACAATAAATAAGAAATAGCTGTGGTGTCCCAGATTTTAGTTGCATTTCCTTTTGAATTTCTGTTTACACTAAGTGGCATAGCCAGTCTTACTCTTACAGAGCTCTTCCAAAATATCATAACAATGAGTAAGAAGTAGCTGTGGTGTCTTAGATTTTAGTTGTATTTGCTTTCAGTTTTATGTTTATGTTCAATTGCATTGGATAATATAGCCAGGAATGTTTTACAAACTCTTCCCAAATATCATTCATAATGAACAAGATGGGTTGTAGGATTCCATAGACTAGTTGCATGTTAATTTAGTTAGAGCACTCCGGAGGTAGATTGCATTTAGTTCAGCTCTATCATTTTATTTCATTTTAAGTTTGATAATGGATTTTAGTTTAACATTGTTTACTGTAGACTAGTAGCACCCTAGTTTAGTCTTAGCTTAGCTCACTATGTTAACATTATAGTTTAGTTGCTATCCATTGTATTTTAAATTGTATTAGCTGTTAAATTCAAAAACCATGGTCTTCATTATTTACAAAACTTCTTTTGTTTCAAACTCATACTAATACATAATTACCTAGACAGAAGGTAGTATCAGTCTAAGGCCTGGAGTATTTTGCAACCTTTTTACCATTTCACAAACAAGACTTTTCTCAAAGACTATTCAAAAGAAGGAAATCTATAACTTTTGAGTGAGGCCTAGTAGTGTTAAACTGAGTTGCAGAACAGAATTAGGAGCTAGTTTAGAGTAGAAGTCTTACTATGCTACAAATGTTCTTTTCCAAATATATTCCAATAGACCTTTAATCATGGATGAGATGTTGTAACATTGTAAGTTGAGTGTTTGATTGTTTAGTTAGGAGAAATTCATTTACACTTAACTTCGCCATTTCTCAAGCTCTTCCAAAACATCTTTAATGAATGAATTGGACAAGTTTAAGCTCATGTTGTGATTTATTTCCTTGAAGTCATTATCAAGATTTGTATTTGTTGTTTGCTAGCCATAATTAGGCCTTGTTATGTTTTAGTATTTGCATTTGTTATTTACCATCCATAGTCTAGGCCAATAGCTTCTTTTCACCAGCATTTAGTTCCTTCCCTTTCCAAACATAAAACCATAAACCAAAAACATCAGAAAACACTAAACACAACATGGTAAGAAACAAATACCTAGGCACATATAGTGCACCACACTTCAGCAGTTTACCAACCCTGGTTGACAGTTAATGAACTCAATTTAGGAGACTAGGTTGAGCACAAACAGGATGCATACCTTTGAGCACATTTACGGGGTGTGTTTGTGAGGAGTCACTTGATGGATATGATCAATGGGATGAATTGGAGGTTGATGGAGATGCGACGATGGGATGCCTTGGTGGTATATACTTGGGCATGTGTTGAGCCTTCTTGACTTAAATTTTGTACGCACATTGGATGCATATTGCAGATGGGATGAACATAGCTTCATGGACATGAATATGGCACATTGTTGAGAGGATGTTCTTGATTTGATTTGAGGATGAATTTTCACACGTGGATGATGCTAGATAGTTGTGTTTGTCTTTTGAATAGCACATGGAGATTGGCATCATGGGGAGCACATTTCAGATAGAGATGGCTTGTTGGATTGACAACATGTTGCGAATGAGATGGATCTCCATGGATTACTTTACTCTCATATGGGATGGATCCTTTATTGACTTGATGGGTGTGACAGGATGCGAGAGGGACAACTAACGCATGGTACGAGGATGTGCATTCTCACAATGAGAATCTCTGGTTGGACTGATCACCCAACTAGTTCGATTTATGAGGGCTATTGCACCGTGCATATTTATGCGCAGGTGCCTTGTTGTCACGCCCCTATACCTTTGGCGGTCTTTCAACCATGTTATAGACAGGGTGTGACATTGCTGTACTTTTTCTTTTCATAATACTCAAGTATGTATCCTATGCTTTTAGCAACACTTGTTAAATCAGTTGAGAAAATGTTCTTTCAATATGCAGAAAAAACAAACATCATCATCATATCCATAGTGTACGCCCATATATACAATTGAGGGGCAACTCCCTGTTAATAATGAGTATGCCCGATAATATGTTTCATAAGTATGAAATACAATACAAGTTCCAATCCATCAATAGGCCTCCTTTGATCTGTGACAAGGCAAGCTAACTTCTATAGAAGCTTACAATGCTTGAAAATAATTAAATGGCCAAAAAACAATAATTTACAACGTTAGAATTCATCACGGGAATTTTCTGCATAAAACTGCCCAAGTGCTGCTGGGTCACTCGGGTCACCACCTACCTATGAGTTCAGACCTTCCCACGAGTTCTCTGAGCATAAAATCCACTTCCAAGATATGTGGTTAGCTCCTACCCGTCAATACACACCCGCTGAAACTTTTGGCACACAATTTTGACCTACGATGACCTTAGAACGAGCTCTGAACTGAAGTTCAGACCTCCTGCGGACGCCCTGTGGAAATGCGTTTGGGTCAGGTCATTTCGTTTGAGGGCGACCGTATCAATTTTGCTAAGTTTTGACTACCCGGGTGCCTTGTGCACGTTCGGGCGGCCCGTTTTCCATTTTCTCCCATGTGCATCCATTCGTCCAGGCATGTCATATCGCGCCGGGTGAGGGCACTCGGCCAAATGCGCTCGGGTCGGGTCGTTTGGTCTGAGGGTGCCCGTATAGGATTTGATAAGTTGTGACTACCCAGGTTCCTTGTGAAAGTTTGAGCGGCCCGTTTTCCGTTTTCTCCCATGTGCGTTTGTTCAGTCGGTGCACCGTGTTGCGCCAGGTCGCGCTCGGCCAAACGCGCTCAGGTCGAGTCGTTTGGTCCAAGGGTGCCCGTTTCATATTTGCTAGGTTGTGACCGCTTGGGTGCCTTGTGCACGTTCAGGCGGTCCATTTTCCATTTTCTCCCATGTGTGTCCATTCGGTCAGGCACACCGAGTCGCCATGCCCAGACAAACGGGCTCGGGTTGGGTCATTTGGTCCAAGGGCGCCCGTTTCATATTTGCTAAGTTGTGACCGCCCGGGTGCCTTGTGCACGTTCGGGTAGCTCGTTTGTCATTTGCCCCCATGTGCGTCCATTTGGTCAGGCACGCCACGTTGCTCCGGGTCACCATGCCCGATGAAACGTGCTCGAGTCAGGTCGTTTGGTCCGAGGGTGCCTGTTTCATATTTGCTAAGTTGTGACTGCCCAGGTGCCTTGTGCATGTTTGGGCGGCCCTTTTGCCATTTTATCCCATGTTCATCCATTCGGTTGGGCGTGTCGTGTCGCGCCGGGTCGCCGTGTCGCACTGGGTCGCCGCACCCGGCCAAATGCACTCAAGTTGGGTCGTTTGGTCATAGGGCGCCCGTACCAGATTTGCTAAGATGTGACCGCCTGGGTGCCTTGTGCATGTTCGGGCGGCCCGTTTGTTGTTTTCTCCCATGTCCTTCCATTCGGTCAGGCGCACCATGTCATGCTGGGTCACTGCGTCGTGCCCAACCAAACGTGCTAAGGTCAGGTCATTTGGTCCAAGGGTGCCCGTTTCATATTTGCTAAGTTGTGACTGCCCGGGTGCCTTGTGCACGTTTGGGCACCCTATTTTCCATTCACTCCCATGTGCGTACGTTCGGTTGGGAGCGTCATGTCACGCTGGGTCGCCGTGTCGCACCGGGTCGCCGCACCTAGCCATACGCGTTCGGTTCGGGTCATTTGGTTCGGGGGCGCAAGTTTCATATTTGCTAAATTGTGACCGCCCAGGTGCCTTTTGCACGTTCGGGTAGCCCATTTGCCGGTTTCTCCCATGTGCGTCCTTTTGGTCAAGCGTGTCGTGTCACGCCGGGTCACCGCGCCTGGCCAAATGTGGTCGGGTCGGGTTGTTTGGTCCAAGGGCGCCTGATTCATATTTGATAAGTTGCGACTGCCCGGGTGCCTTGTGCATGTTTAGGCGACCCTTTTGTCATTTTCTCCCATGTGTGTCTATTCGGTCGGGCGTGTCGTGCCGTGTTGGGTCGCCACACTCGGCCAAACGTGCTCGGGTCGGGTCGTTTGGTCCAAGGGCGCCCGTATCATATTTTCTTAAGTTGTGACTACTTGGGTTCCTTGTGCACGTTTGGGTGGCCTATTTTCCATTTTCTCCCATGTGCGTTCGTTCGGCCAGGAGCGCCGTGTCGTGCCGGTTGAGGGCGTTCATTCGGGCATGCGCTCCGTGTCGTGCCGGGTAAGGGCATGCGTTCAGGTCAGGTTATTTGATCAGAGGGCGCCCATATCAGATTTGCTAAGTTGTGACTGCTTGGGTGCCTTTTGCACATATAGGCAGCTTGTTTTCCGTTTGCTCCCATGTGCGCCCGTTCAGTCCGTTTGGGTGGGCGCACACCGTGTCGCGCCTTGTGAGGGCGTTCGTTCGGGTTGGGTCGTTTGGTCCGAGGGTGCCGGTATCAGATTTGCTAAGTTGTGACCGCCCTGGTGCCTTGTGCACATCCAGGCGACTCATTTTCCTTTTGCTCCCATGTGCGTCCATTCGGTTGGGCACACCATGTCGCGCGAGGTGAGGGCGTCCGTTCAGGCGGGCGCACCGTGTCGCACCGGGTCAGGGCGTCCGTTTGGGTCGGGTCGTTTGGTGAAAGGGCGCATGTATCAGATTTGCTAAGTTATGACTGCCTGGGTGCCTTATGCACGTTCGGGCAGCCCATTTGCTGTTTGCTCCCATGTCCATCCGTTTGGGTGAGGGCGTCCGTTCCGATGGGCACAACGTGTCGCGCCGGGGTAGGGTGTCCATTTGTCATTTGCCGTTTGCTCCCATGTGCATCCATTTGGTCGGGTGCGTGACACGGATCGGGTTGTTTGGTCCGAGAGCATCCGTTTGGGTCGTGTCATTTGGTCCGAGGGCACCAGTGTCAGATTTTCTAAGTTATGACTACCCGAGTGCCTTGTGCACGTCCGGGCGGCCCGTTTTCCATTTGCTCCCATGTGAGTCCATTCGGTCCATGCAGGTGGAAGCACCATGTCGTGCCGGGTGAGGGCGTCTGTTCGGGTCAGGTCATTTGGTCCGAAGGCACCCATGTCAGATTTTCTAATTTGTGACCACCCAGGTGCCTTGTGCACGTCCGGGTGGCCCGTTTTCCATTTGCTCCCATGTGCGTCCGTTCGGTCCATTCGGGTGGGCGCACCGTGCCGCGCCGGGTGAGGGCGTCCATTCGGGTCGCGTCGTTTAGTACGAGGGCATCCGTTTGGGTTGGGTCATTTGGTCCGAGGGCACCCATGTCATATTTGTTAAGTTGTCATCACCAGGGTGCCTTGTGCACGTCTGGGCGGCCCATTTGTCGTTTGCTCCCATGTGCATCTGATCGGTCAAGCGGGTGACACAAGTTGGGTTGTTTGGTCCGAGGGCATTCGTTTGGGTCGGGTCATCTGGTCTGAGGGTGCCTGTGTCAGATTTGCTAAGTTGTGTTAGCCTGGGTGTCTTGTGCACGTCTCGGCAGCCCGTTTGCTGTTTGCTCCCATGTGCGTCTGTTCGGTCCATTTGGGTGGGCACGCCATGTCGCACCGGGTGAGGGCATCCGTTCGAGTCAGGTCATTTGATCCGAGGGTGTCCGTGTCATATTTGTGAAGTTGTGACCACCTGGGTTCCTTGTGCACATCTGGGTGGCCAGTTTACCATTTTCTCCCATGTGCATCCGCTCGGGTGGGCGCGCCATGTTGCGCCAGGTGAGGGCCTCCGTTCGTGTCCCGTCATTTGGTCCGAGGATGTCTGTTTGGGTCGAGTCATTTGGTCCGATGGTGCCTGTGTCAGATTTGTTAAGTTGTGACCACTCGGGTGCCATGTGCACGTTTAGGTGACCCTTTTTCATTTTCTCCCATGTGCATCCGTTCGGTCGGGCGCGCCATGTCGCGCTAGGTCGCCGCACCCGGCCAAACGCGCTCGGGTTGGGTCGTTTTGGCTGAGGGTGCATGTATCATATTTGCTAAGTTGTGATCACCCAATTTCCTTGTGCACATTTTGATGGCCCATTTGTCATTTGCTCCCATGTGCTTCCGTTTGGCCGGGCGCTCCATGTCACGTCGGGTGAGGGCGTGTCTTCGGGTCAGGTCATTTGATCTGAGCATGCCCGTATTAGATTTGCTAAGTTGTGACTGCCCGAGTGCCTTATGCACCTTCAGGCGGCCTCTTTGCCATTTTATTTCGTGTGCGCTCATTCAGTCCATTTGGGTGGGTGCACCGTGTCGCTCCGGGTGAGGGCATCCATTTGGGTCGGGTCGTTTGGTCCGAGGGCGCCCGTATCAGATTTGCTAAGTTGTGACCGCTTGGGTACCTTATGCACGTCTGGGCGGCCTGTTTTCCATTTTATCCCATGTGCATCCATTCAGTCAGGCGCGCTATGTGGTGCCAGGTGAGGGCGTTCATTCGGGCAGGTGTGCCATGTCGCACCAGGTCAGGGCATCCGTTTGGGTCGGGTTGTTTGGTCAGAGGGTGCCCGTATTAGATTTGCTAAGTTGCGACCGCCCGAGTGCCTTGTGCACATCCAGGCGACCCGTTTGCTATTTTATCCCATGTGCGTCCATTCGGGTGAGGGCGTCCATTCGGGCGGGTGCGACGTGTCACATCGGGTCAAGGCGTCCGTTTGGGTCAGGTCATTTTGTCCGAGGGTGCACGTGTCAGATTTGCTAAGTTGTGACTGCCCGAGTGCCTTGTGCACGTTCGGGTGACCCATTTGTCATTTGCTCCCATGTGCGTCCTTTCGTTCGGGCGTGCAACACGGGTTGGGTCGTTTTGTCCGAGGGCATCAGTTTGGTTCATGTCATTTGGTCTGAGGGCACCTGTGTCAGATTTTCTAAGTTGTGACTACCCAGGTGCCTTGTGCACATCCGGACGGCCCGTTTTTCATTTGCTCACATGTGCGTTCATTCGGTCCATTCGGGTGGGCACGCCATGTCGCGCCAGGTGAGGGCATCCATTCAAGTCAAGTCATTTGGTCCAAGGGCACCCATGTCAGATTTGCTAAGTTTTGACCACCCGAGTGCCTTGTGCACGTCCGAGCGGCCCGTTTGCCGTTTGCTCCCATGTGCGTCCGTTCGGTCCGTTCGGGTGGGCACGCCATGTCGCCGCGGGTGAGGGCGTCTGTTTAGGTCGCGTCTTTTGGTCCAAGGGTGTCCGTTTGGGTTGGGTAGCTTGGTCTTAGGGTGCCCATGTCATATTTGCTAAGTTGTGACCGCTCGGGTGCCTTGTGCACGTCTAGGTGGCCCGTTTGCCATTTGCTCCCATGTGCGTCCGTTCGGTTAGGCACGCGAAACGGGTCGGTTCATTTGGTCTGAGGGCATCCATTTGGGTCAGGTCGTTTGGTCCGAGGGCGCCCATTTCAGATTTGCTAAGTTGTGACCACCCGAGTGCCTTGTGCACGTCTGGACGGCCCGTTTTCTGTTTGCTCCCATGTGCGTCCGTTCGGTCCATTCGGGTGGGCACACCGTGTCGCGCTGGGTGTGGGCATCCATTCGGATTAGGTTGTTTGTTCCAAGGGCACCCATGTCAGATTTGGTAATTTGTGACCACCCGGGTGCCTTGTTCACGTCCAGGCAACTCGTTTGTTGTTTGCTCCCATGTGTGTCCATTTGGGTGGGTGCGTCGTGTCGCGCTGGGTGAGGGCCTCCATTCGGGTCGCATCGTTTGGTATGAGGGTGTTCGTTTGGGTCGGGTCATTTGGTCTAATGGTGCCCGTGTTAGATTTGCTAATTTGTGACCGCCCGGGTGCCTTGTGCATGTCCGGGCAGCCCGTTTGCCATTTTCTCCCATGTGCGTCCGTTCAGGTGGGCGCGTCGTGTCACGGTGGGTGGGGGCATCCGTTCAGGTCAAGTCATTTGGTCCAAGGGCAGCCATGTGAGATTTTCTAAGTTGTGACAGCTCTCGTGCCTTGTGCATGTCCGAGTGGCCCGTTTGTCATTTTCTCCCATGTATGTTCGTTCGGGTGGGCGCGCTGTGTCATGCCAGGTGAGGGCATCCATTTGGGTCTGGTTGTTTGGTCCAAGGACCCTCGTGTGATATTTGCTAAGTTGTGACCACTAGGGTGTCTTGTGCAGATATGGGTGGCCTATTTTCCATTTTCTCCCATGTGCGTCCGTTCAAGTGGGCGCACCGTGTGAGGGCGTCCATTCGGGTCGGGTCGTTTGGTCCGAGGGTGTCCGTTTGTGTCGTGTCATTTGGTCCACGGGCGTCCATGTTAGATTTTCTAAGTTGTGACCACCCGGGTGCCTTGTGCATGTCCAGGAAGCCTATTTTTTGTTTTCTCCCATGTGCATCGGTTCGGTCTGTTAGGGTGGGCGCGGTGTGTCGCGCTGGGTGAGGGCGTCCGTTCGGGTTTGTTCATTTGGTCCAAGGGCGCCCGTGTCAGATTTGCTAAGTTGGGACCACTCGGGTGCCTTGTGCATGTATAGGCAGCCCATTTTCCATTTTCTCCCATGTGTGTCCGTTCGGTCCGTTAGGGTGGGCACGCCATGTCGCGCCGGGTGAGGGGTTAGATTTTCGTGTGAAAGGCAGGTTGGTAATTAAGTTGCTTTTTTGGGTGTGCCTGAAGAATGGCCTTGGGTCATTTGTAGGGTGGTTGACATTCATATTCTCTCCATCCCCACTCGGTAGCACATGAGCGGTAATGTTGGCCATGCTCGTCCTTGGAGGCACATGTGAACAATTCCCCCTTCTCTCCGCGTTCTCGGAATTGGATGGGTTTTTGTGTGTGGCTCCATGAGATGACTTTCCTCTTCATTGTTAGGCTCTTTATGGTGCCAGTTTCTTGTGCTTGTACTCTTTCTATGTCAGCATTGTGGGTTGAGATGCATACATTTAAGAGGAATGTAGAAGGGTTTTGGTTGTAAGCCACCCCTCTTGCTTGCTTTTTCCATTGGGCGATGTGAGGAGAGGTTCTCCTTTTTGTAAAATTAAGGTTTGGAATTCCTTTCAGAGTGCACTTCATCTATGCCTATGTTGGCTTTGAGGTTTCGATAGATTTGGTGGCCCATATGTTTGATCAAGTGGTTAGATTTTTCCTTGCATCTTGTGTGCACAATAGAATTATGTGTCATGGATTGTTGAGACACAAGGTGATGGGTATTTCTTGTTTTGTTGATCACATATGCGATTGTGGTCCAATGGGGATGAGGCTTGCTACGTTGATGGCAGGGGCTATATCTGGAAGGAGGACTTCAAGGTGGAATGCTTCGACCTCCCTCCTCTCTGTGGAGGTGGCTACAGGTGAAAATTATTCATTGTCCAATTGGTAAGTTAGTGGGGCAATCTCCTAGGTTTCTTGTACACAGGGTGTGTGGGGTGCGGGGCTGCCTAATCCCTCCTCCTGTTTAGAAAATTTTCATGCCTTTTGTATCGAGCCTCTTGATTTGCATTTATTTTATCCCTTTTCCTTTGCATTGAGGTTGCCCCAGGCGATCAAGTGATCGAGGTCCACCGTTGCTATTGTCTGGGTGGACTCCTAGGTGGTCTCGGTGTGGGGTAGGGAGGGTTGGAGAGAGGAATTTCGAAGAGAGGTTGCAGGATCAGCCGTTATTGATTTATTTCCATCCTTTTGCATCGAGAGTGCCGCAGGCGATCAAACGATCAAGGTCCACTGTTGCTGTTGACTGGGTCGACTCCTAGGTGGCCTTGGTGCGCAGCGGGGAGGGTCGGGGTGGCATTTCTAATAGAGGTTGTCGACTTGGTCATTCTCCTTTTACTTCCTTCTTTTTCCTTTGCAG
>CM076584.1:841305726-841394644 GCA_034641835.2 Pinus albicaulis
ATGGTGGTTCGCCGTTGTTGACGTCATGAGAATTTCATTGAATCTTATCATTTAGAGGAAGGAGAAGTCGTAAAAAGGTTACCGTAGGTGAACTTGTGGTAGGATCATTAATAGCAGGGTTTTTTTTTTCGTTTTGGTTGTGTGGTGTGTCTCTAGGAGAGCGGGTTTGATGCTTCTCGGGGTGGTTCCTCTTGCGAAAGAGACTCGCAACATTTTTAGTTGCTTATCTTGAGTTCACGCCTGTTGTTTCGTGTACTTTCAAGCGATGCTTGTGCTTGTCCCATCCTTTGTTATTATTTCCCCTAATTTTTTTTTTGTATGGGGTTTAGAAGCTCATTGCTCGAGATCCCACTCTCCGCCGGTATGTTCAGTGGGGCATGGTTGCTGCAGTTGAGGTGCTTGGGAAATACGATGGAAAAATTCAGAATCATTCGTAGCGGCAGTGCTCAGTCCTTTTTTCGTTCTAATATGTGGGCCTCCATAGTTGGTTCTCTCCAAAAGGCGGCGACAGTGGTTTATTATGTGTTTTCTTGGGCGAGAATTTTTGTTGGTGGTTGGTTCAAGGGAGTGGTTGCGCGTGTGCTTCCTACCTCAACCCTTTCATGAGGGGAAAATGTCAGGGTGGGGTCAAATATGGGATGGATGAAGAGTGTAGCAATCCGTTGGGATGGCCACCCTAGTCATCTTGATTGTTCCTTGACATGCCCTCGTGGAAGGGTTGGGTCTAGGTAATGAAATAGCCTTCCCTTGGTCTGAGCTCCATCAAAATTGCAACTTTCCTCGTCAATGGGCATGAGGTAGCATTCTTTTCTCATTCCTTTGGTGTTCAGGGAATTCCTCGTTCTTTCTCGAGCCACTCCCCCTTCCAAGGAAAGTAGGAAGCAGGTTATGCCCTAGTATCACCATTTGGATTATGGGTTTTTTGTGCGACTTGGTCATTTTGTTGGATGTGTCGATTGTTGCAATAGCATTGTGGTGTGTGCTTTGGGGGCTTCCCTCTTTTTAGGGCGTGACATTGCACCGCTAGTGTATTTGTGGCCCTGGGATTTATCCAGCATTGAGTGTCATCCTGCGATAACTCCTCTTTGGAGTTCCAGTTGTTTGGGCCCCCTTGAATTTTTGGCTAGAAAGGTTATCGGGTGTCCTGTACATGGAGGGGTGCAATAACGGGGTGGGTTTGCTATTAGTGCATTTTTTTTCTGAAGCCTTGTGTGGGTCGGGGGGTAGTTTACCTCTCGGTAGTAACATGCTTCAGACACTTGTCTCGTCATGGCCCTCAGCTTTTCTAGTGGTCAAGTTTAGGTTGTGGCTTGTCTGCTTGGTTGTTTGATTGCTGCTTGTTATGTCATGTAGATAGAAAGGATGTTGCGTCGTAATGTATGTGGAAGGGTGCGAAAACGTGGGATGTTTTTGATTGGGTGCCTTGTTTTCCTTATTTTTGGTTAAGCCAATATCCCCTCACGTGGTAGTGGCCCTATGTTTTTCTTGCTAGCGTTGCTTGAAATTTGGCCCCCTTTCCCTCAAATTGGATTTTTGTCGCGAGTGTTATGGTGGGTAATGTTTGGTCTTTCTTTCTTTCATGTCGTTTTCTTCCCTTCCGATCCCCAGTTTTATGGAGAAAAGTGGGAATTGTTGTGGGTCAGTGTTGGAGAAGGATGAATAGCAGTGAAAACTCCCGGGTTGGCCACCCTAGTCCTTCTCAATCATCGTTCCTTGTATTTTCCCCATTTTTTCTAAGGCACAAGGCTTGGAAAGATTGTACTGTGTCTGAGCCTCCCCTTGTGATTTTTTTTGGTCCCCCTAGCTTTACAGAGAAAAGGTGGGATTTCCATGGATTGAATTTTTTGAAAGGATGAAAAAGCAGTGCCAGTTGCTTCTAGGGTGGCCGCCTGTCATGCCCATACACCTCGGGTGTCTTCCAACCACACTTTTAGGCAGGTGCAGCACTACCGTACTTTTTCTTTTTTCAAATACTTAAGTACCCAGACTACGCCTTTAGAAACATTCATTAGTTATTATCAAATTTTCTTCAAATTATGCGGAATAAAACATAAAAATCATTACAAAACCACATGTACACCCATACATACAAGGGAGGGGAAACTCCCTGTTAATAATGAGTCCTCCGAGATAATATGTTTCAAAAAAATAAAAGTGTACAATGTCCAATCCAGCAGAAGCCACTCCTACTCCTTGGAAAGGAAATTTGCCTTTTTACCAAGCTCTAAGGCTTGTAAACAATAAAAATAGCCTACAACAGTCATTTACAAAAAAAGGTTTTCACCTGCAAAATTTCTTGCACAAAGCTGCCCAAGTGCCGCCAGGTCACTCAACCGTTGCTCCAAATCAGTTCAGAACATTTATTGAGCTATCTGTTTCTCCAACCCACCTCCCAATAGTTTGGTTAGATGTGGCCCATCGATACACACATTTTTCACTTGACGAAACTCATATATGTCTCCCGATGCTCTCAGAATCACGTTTTTACTGACGCCCAGTCTGTTCAGAGGCACCCAGTCATGCACGACCCAACCCGCCTGTTGTTCAGCTACGGCCGACCCGACCCGACCCGACCTGCGGTGCAGCCTATGGTGGTCTATCGTGCGATGCACCCAACTGTGGCCTGACTCGCCCAACCTTCATTTCCTTTGCTGATTGCTACGTTTCTTTACCAACGAGATGTTGAAATGCTCGTGGTGACCAACGCCTTACCCTTGACTGTTCTTGATGATGTTTGTTGATTTTTTGATGCCTCCACTCATCCGCACACCCACCAATATATATGAATGCCCAAGTGAAGTTTGGGTTGCTCGGTCAACCCAAGCCGACCCGTTGTTTGGTCGCTCGCCCATGAAGTGTGGCGTCGGCCGCGCCCAACACGTCGGTCGCTCCACCGACTCGCCCGTTGGCTTAGCTCGTCCACTTGTGTGACATTGGTGGTATAAACACATCTTTTCAATTTTGTTCTTTGGTTATGTGTGACGTGCCTCTCCCAACTCACCCTCGTGACGTGCCGCCACTACACGCACGCGCTTGTGCCTCTCCTGTGCGGCGTTCCACCCGTTTCGTCGCACGGCACTCGAACTTGTCCAAATGCCCAAGGAGCGTGCCCGTTACCTCAAACGTGCCGATGAAGTCATGGGGCCTTACATCCTCCTCCAATTCAAGTATGACTATTATCATTGATAGTGCTACCATTTTTGCATCATATCGTCGCAAATTATTATCGCAAATTTTCATTGCAAAGTCTCATTGCACAATATCGTCACAACGTCGTCACATAAACCAGCAAGGTTCATGTCCACAAGATATCTACTCAATCTGTGATCATCAACACATCTGCTACAATCATCACATGCTACTGCAACGTAAGTCATGTCAACCCACCACATATCATCAATGTCATGTGAAATTTTGTATCAAGTACTCCAACCAACTCAACACAACAAAAGCTGCTATGTATCCAGCATAACTCCGCACATTGTCTACCCCCATAAATCGAACTATTTGGGTAGCTAATCCAACCATAATGTCCTCATCATGAGAATGCACATCCTCATACCATGCATTATTTTTTCCTTCTACAATCTGTCACATCCATCAACTCGATCAAGTCTGAATCTCATCCAAGTGTGCCATGTTTGGGTCCATGAAGTGTATCCATCTCATCCACAACATGTTGTCCATGATGCTAATCCATGTGCTACTTGTATGAAAAGTAGACTCATCCTCCAAGCATCATCAAAAGTAAAAAGTGTGGCTAATTTAATTAGACTCAAGCCCATGCCAAAGTGTATACCAAGGCATATCCCTCATGAATTCCCATGCCTCATCATATCCAAAGTTTTGGTAAGCCTACTTGTATTAGCCATGAGTGCCATCACAAGTTCTCACTCTGCAAATCATATGAATGTCTCATAGGCTGCTCATCCAACCAATGTCCAAGTTGCTCATGGTGAACAAAATCCCATCAGTCCATCTAAAAATATCTCCATGTAGTCCATGTCCATGAATTTGGCTACCCATGTGTTCATCTAAGTGAACTCAACTCAACTCTCATCATCATCATGTCCATACATATAGAAGTGAAGTGCTCTCGGTCACTCCTACCTGCATCATATATGAGTACTTCCTTCAAGCTGCTCCTCCACTAAAGGTCTGCCAAGAGGTCCATCTTGGTTGAAGCCATGAAGAAGTCCACTCCACCAATGTGCCACTACCACCAAGGTAGTCTACGGGTCATGCCGAGCACTTTCCATTCTATGTAGCTAAGCATGACCCTTTTCATCACAAGGTCATCACGTTCCACCCTTGTCTCGGGCATTTGAACCATCAAGTGTAAGGTCAAAAATTGCCACAAAAAGGTTTGTATCATCCCATGTCCCTTGTTCCATCAATGTACAAGGTCTCATCGTAGGCATCCAAGGAGTAGTCATCCATGGTGTTGGCAAAGAAGTCACCTTCTTCCTCATCCCCATATACGATCCATCCTCCTTATGCTTCCATGAAACACAAGTCATATCTCCATGAAGACTCCTCAAGTGAGTGTCCTCCATCATCATCAATTCCTTTGATGTGTTCGATCCTGGTACCACCTGCTCATCAAGTTCCTCCTCGATCATGGTCACATTTTCAACATCTCCATGTGGTTTGTCCACCAATGCTTGCAATGTGTCTTGTCTTGGTTCAACTTGTGTCACAAGTTCATCCTTCATCTCTTTCATCGTCATAACATCCTCATGAGAATCATCCAACAATGCTTGCAATGTGCTTGGTCTTGGTCCAACTTGTTCATCAAGTTCGTTCATCCTTGACATCTTCTACATCTACAACATCCTTTGGTTCTGCGAGTTCAGCAGTTTGCCCATGAAAGTCTTCCAAGAAAGTCCACATCTCCACTATCTCGTCTTTAAAGTGTTCCAAGTGTTCCTACACTTGCAAAAGAGCCTTGTAGTGTTGTTGCCTTATTTCTTCAAAGAAATATGTCATGTTTACAAGCTTCTCTCGAGCCTTCAAACCTGCTACCCTTATAGCTTCAAGTTCCAATGTTTGTGATGTCTTTGGTTTAGGTTCAACTTGTTGTAAAAGTTCTTCCTTTACCATAAAAACATCCATAACATTCTACTTCGGCTTTCCCATAGAAGGTTTTAATCTCTTCTTATGGTTCTTCTCTTCAAGTCTAACAAGCTCATCTCGGTGAGTTTGTAGCTCATATAATAATGCCATCCATCCATCAAACTGGTCCATCTTGTCTCAAAGTCTATCAAAATCATATTGGTTTGAGTCAGACATACCCTCCTTGAAAAAGGCCATAAGAGAAATATTAGCCTCATTAACCTCTTCATGAATCTTCTTAGCCTTCTTCCAAGTTTCCACCAATTTTCCTTCCAAGACTCCAAGTCTGGTCTGAATCCTTGGGATATCTTCGTTCAACTGATATATCCATTGCAATGCTTCACAAGTCATCTCTTAAAATTCTTCCCAACTCAACATGTATCCTTTTCTAACTTTAGCCCTGAAAAATGCCTTGCTTTAGCTAAGGTATCAAGAGAAACCCCAATGTATAAGTTCAGCTTCAAAACCACCTGCAACCCTGCAACTGTGTCCCTGCTTCAGTACAAAAGCTCCCAGTGAAGGTAGCTATGATACCAACTGATGTGTAACAGTAGTTGTGTTATCAGAAATTCATCTGTAATAGTAGCCCTGATACCAACTGTCATGCCCCTACACCTCGGGTGTCTTCCAACCACACTTGTAGGCAGGTGCGACATTGTCGTACTTTTTCTTTTTTCAAATACTTAAGTACCCAGACTACGCCTTTAGAAAAATTCATTAGTTATTATCAAATTTTCTTTCAATTATGTGGAATAAAACATAAACATCATTACCAAACCACATGTACACCCCTACATACAAGGGAGGGGAAACTCCCTATTAATAATGAGTCTGCCCAGATAATATGTTTCATAAAAATACAAGTGTACAATGTCCAATCTAGTAGAAGCCACTCCCGCTCCTTGGAAAATAAAGTTTCCTTTTGACCAAGCTCTAAGGCTTTTCAACCATCAAAAGAGCCTACAACAGTCATTTATAACCAAAGGTTTTCACCTACGGAATTTCCTGCACAAAGTTGCCCAAGTGCTACCGGGTCACCCGGGTCACTCAACCATTGCTCTGAATCAGTTCAAAATGTTTCTTGACCTATACATGTGTCCAACCTACCTCCCAATAGTTTTTTTAGATGCATCCCATTGATACACACATTCTTCACTTTACGGAACTCAAATCTGACTCCCGACGCTCCTAGAATCGCGTTTTTACTGATGCCCAATCCATTTAGAGGCGCCCAGTCATGCACGAACCGACCTGCCCGTCGTTCAGCTATGCCCGACCCAACCTGACCTGACCTATGGTGTGGCCTACAGTGGTCTATGGTCCGACGTGCCCAACTGTGGCCCGACTCACCCAACCTTCATTTCCTTCACCGGTTGCTACGTTTCTTCACCAACGAGATGTTGGAATGCTCGTGGTGACCAACGCCTTACCCTTGACTGTTCTTGATGATGTTTGTTGATTTGTTGATGCATCTACTCATCCAAATGCCCACCAATATATATGAACACCCAAGTGAATTGTGGGTCACTCGGTCAGCCCAAGCCGACCCGTCGTTTGGTCGCTCGCCCATGAAGTGTGGCGTCGGCCGCGCCCAACACGTCGGCCGCTCCACTGACTTGCCCGTCGGCTTAGCTCGTCCACTTGTGCAATTTTGGTTGTATGAACAGGTCTTTCCAACACTGTGCATTGGTTAAGTGCGACGCGCCTCTCCCAACTCACCCTTGTGACACGCCTCTGCTACACGCAAGCGCCCGTGCCTCTCCGGTGTGACGTTCTGCCCGTTTCGTCACACGACGCCCGAACTCGTCCAAACGCCCAACGAGCACGCCCATTACCCCGAAAACACCAATGAAGTCATGGGGCCTTACACTTCCCTAGTCCTTCTCGATCACCTATCTATGAATTTCCCTCCTTTTTGCGAGGGCATGGGGCCTTGAAAGCTTTTTTTATGTTTGAGCCTCATCTCCTTTCCTAGTAGCCATGTTTTGGTTCTCTTTCTTCTTATCTCTTTTTTGGTTTCTTTTTTCCCTTCCTTTTTTTAGCCCCTAGCTTTACGGAGAAAAGGGTGAATTGTTGAGGATTGGCATTCGCGAAGGATGAAAGTTAGTACGAGCTCCTGGGTTGGCCACCCTAGTCCTTCCTGATCATCGTTCCTTGCAATTCCCCCCATTTTACGAGGGCATTGGGCTTGCAAAGAGTTTGTTATCTGTTTGGCCCTCCTCCTTTGAGTGGGTGGACAATTTTGTTTCTCTCACTTTCATGTGTTTTTCTTACTTTCCTCGTTCCGACCCCTATCTTTATAGAGAAAAAAGGGGGAGTTGTAGTGGCTTGATGTTCATGAAGGATGAAAAGAAGTGCAAGTTTCAGGGTGGACAACCTAGTCCTCCTCGGTCATCGTTCTTTACAATTATACCCTTTTTGAAAAGGTGCGGGGTTTGGAAAGTAGCTCTTCTTGCTTATCTGCTTGAGATTTCTCTTGTGAGGGGGTGGGAGCCACCTTCTCTTTCTTTTCTGTTATATGCATATGTGCTATTTTTTCCCCTTCGCTTCCTCTTGTCGGCTTGCCCCAGTAGTGTTATAGAGACGAAAGGGGGGAACCGTTGAGGTTGGGTCTTTGAGAAGGATGAAAAGCAATAGGAGCTCCTGGGTTGGCCACCCTAATCCTTCTCGATCACCGTTCCTTACAGTTCCCCCCATTTTTCAAAGGCATGGGGTTCAGGGGGGCTTTTTTGAGCCCCTTCCCTTGAGTGAGTGGGTTATGGAGTGTGGTTGTCTTGAGGGGGAAAGGGGCTTGTTGCTCTTGTTGCGACGCATTATACGTTGGGTTGGCTTTTAGCCATTTCTCGTGGGGGTGAAATTTTTTGGTAACACGCGGAAAAGACTCTCGGTAATGGATATCTCAGCTCTTGTTACGATGAAGAACGTAGTGAATGTGATACTTAGTGTGAATTTTAGAATCCCATGAATCATCGAGTTTTTGAATGTAATTTGCGCCCGAGGCTTCGGTCGAGGGCACGTTTGTTTGGGCGTCGCATTCTAATCAAATGCACTCCTTGCAATATGTTAGGGAGTAGCAGAGGTGGTCATCTGTGCCCAATGTAGTGTGGTTGGCTGAAATGTGGTAGGCGATGTTTCGTGGCATGCGTTGGCAAGCGGTGATCTTGTACCCTTTGGTTGGGCAGTCAGCGTTAGCCCATGCGGGCTCTATGTGGCATCCCTAGAGCTTGCTTTGCTCTCGCTTGTCCTCCCATTGGGTAGGGTAGATTTCGCTCCAACTTGTAACCTCAGCTTAGGCAAGAACACCCACTGATTTTAAGCATATAATTAAGCGGAGGAAAAGAAAATTACGAGGATTCCCCTAGTAGTGGCGAGCGAACCGAGAAGAGCCCAGCATGAAAATCGGGTGGCAGCGTTGCCTGAATTGTAGTCTGTAGAAGCATCCTCAATGGCAGATCTGGGCCAAGTCCCTTGGAAGGGGGCTCCTGAGAGCGTGACAGCCCCATCAGGCCAGGACCCTGCCACACCACGAGGCATTGTCAGCGACTCGGGTTGTTTGGGAATGCAACCCTAATTGGGTGGTAAATTCCATCCAAGGCTAAATACGGGCGAGAGACCGATAGCGAACAAGTACCATGAGGGAAAGATGAAAAGGACTTTGAAAAAAGAGTTAAAGAGTGCTTGAAATTGATGGGAGGGAAGTGGATGGAGGCTGTCGATGTGTCTGGGTTGGATGTGGAACGGCTCAGGCTGGTTCGCCGCTCAACTTGAGGTACAAACCAACACGAGCTACTGCATTTTCACAAGTGCAGGTGGAGTACCGCCTGTCGGTTTTCTGTTGCGGTGGTCGAGGGATGCAGCTCTCACCCTTGTGGCAGGCCGTGTGCACCTGTGCACTCGTGGTGTTGGTTGGTGGGCTTTCAATTTGGCCTGTCTTGAAACATGGACCAAGGAGTCTAACATGTGTGTGAGTTGGCAAGTTTGAAAACCTGTGAGGTGCAAGGAAGCTGACGAGAGATATCCCCTCTCTGCGGGGGGTGCATCGTCGACCAACCTTGATCTTATGTGAAGGGTTTGAGTTCGAGCATACCTGTTGGGACCCAAAAGATGGTGAACTATTCTTGAGCAGGGCAAATCCAGAGGAAAATCTTGTGGAGGCTCGTAGTGATACTAACGTGCAAATCGTTCATCTGACTTGGGTATAGGGGCAAAATACTAATCGAACCATCTAGTAGTTGGTTTCCTCTGAAGTTTCCCTCAGGATAGCTAGAGCTCACATGCAATTTTTATCGGGTAAAGCAAATGATTAGAGGCATCGAGGGCGTAACGCCCTCGACCTATTCTTAAACTTTAAATAGGTAAGAGGGTGCAACTGCTCCATTGAGCCGTGCCATGGAATTGAGAGCTCCAAGTGGGCCATTTTTGGTAAGCAGAACTGGTGATGTGAGATGAACCGAAAGTTGAGTTATGGTGCCAAATTTCTCACTAACCTAGATCCCACAAAAGTTGTTGGTTGATTAAGATAGTAGGACGGTGGTCATGGAATTCAAAATCCACTAAGAAGTGTGTAACAACTCACCTGTCGAATCAACCAGCCCCAAAAATGGATAGCGCTAAAGCGTGCAACCTATACTCGACCATCGGAGAAATTTCCTAGCTTCGATGAGTAGGAGTACGTGGGGGTTGTTGAGAAACCTTGGGCATGAGCTTGCGTGGATTGGCCCACAGTGCAGATCTTGGTGGTAGTGGCAAATATTCAAGTGAGAACTTTGAAGACTGAAGTGGGGAAAGGTTCCATGTGAACAGCACTTGGACATGGGTTAGTCGATCCTAAGAGATGGGGAAGCCTTGTATCAAGGGTGCACTCTGCATGATCATCGAAAGGGAATCAGGTTAATATTCCTGAACTGAGACATGGTGGTGGGCGGCAACGTTAGGAAATCCAGAGACGTCGTCATGGACCCCAAGAAGAGTTATATTTCCTTTTTAACATCTTGCCCACCCTGGAATCGTTTCACCAGGAGATAGGGTCCAGTAGCTGGAAAAGAACTACACGTCTTACAGTGTCCGTTGTGCCCTCAGAGACCCTTGAAAATCTGGAGGACCAAGTACCATTCATGCCCGGTCATACTCATAAATGCATCAGGTCTCCAAGGTGAACAACTTCTGGTCAATAGAAAAATGTAGGTAAGGGAAGTCGGCAAAATGGATCTGTAACTTCGGGAAAAGGATTGGATCTGAGGGCTGGGCCTAGGGATATATGCCCTAAAATTTTGGGTTGTTCGCAGTCTGCTCGAGTTGCTCTCACGGCGAGGGTAGGCAGTTGCATGCCAATTGGGCTACAGTCGTAGAATGCCCCCTCGCGGGGGCTTTTCCCTAGGTGGAAAATAGTTGACTCAGAACTGGTATGGAAAAGGGGAATCTGACTGTTTAATTAAAAAAAAGCATTTCAATGGTCCCTGCAGATTCTTACGCAATGTGATTTCTGCCGAGTGCTCTAAATGTCAAAGTGAAGAAATTCAACCAAGCACGGGTAAACGCCGGGAGTAACTATGACTCTCTTAAGGTAGCCAAATGCCTCATCATCTAATTAGTGACATGCATGAATGGATTAATGAGATCCCCACTATCCCTATCTACTATCTAGTGAAACCACAGCCAAGGGAATGGGCTTGGCAGAATCAGCAGGGAAAGAAGACCCTGTTGAGCTTGACTCTAGTCCAACTTTGTGAAATGACTTGAGAGGTGTAGAATAAGTGGGAGCCATTTTCGGCACAAGTTAAATACCACTACTTTTAACGTTATTTTACTTATTCTGTGGGGAAGAGACAGGGAACAACCCCTATTTTTGGCCTTAAGGCATGTTTTGGTGGGTCGATCCAGGTAGAAGACATTGTCAGGTGGGGAGTTTGGCTGGGGCAGCACATCTATTAAAAGATAACATATGTGTCCTAAGATGAGCTCAATGAGAATAGAAATCTCATGTGGAACATAAGGGTAAAAGCTCATTTTATTTTTATTTTCAGTACAAATTCAAACCGTGAAAGCATGGCCTATCGATCCTTTAGAATTTCAGAATTTGAATCTAGAGGTGTCAGAAAAGTTACCACAGGGACAACTGGCTTGTGGCAGCCAAGCGTTCATAGTGACGCTGCTTTTAAATCCTTCAATGTCGGCTCTTCCTATCATTGTGAAGCAGAATTCACCAAGTGTTGGATTGTTCACCCACCAATAGGGAACGTGAGTTGGGTTTAGACCGTTGTGAGACATGTTAGTTTTACCCTACTGATGAACCGCACTGTAATAGTAATTCAACTTAGTACGAGAGGAACCGTTGATTCACACAATTGGTCATCGTGCTTGGTTGAAAATCCAGTGGCACGAAGCTACCATGTGTCGGATTATGACTGAACGCCTCTAAGTTAGAATCCACATTAGAAGCAGTGCATGTCACTCTTCGACTGTATCTCGACCTGCAGTAGGGGCATCTCTTCGTTTCCCCTAGGGGCCCGTGTCATTTGCAAACCACGATCGTGAAGCATCTTGGTCGGTGTAGCTTTGAAGTTCAATTTCAAACGGTCTTCGAGAAGAATCCTTTCATGATGATTTAAATATGCAACGGGGTATTGTAAGTGGAAAAGTGGCCTTGCTTCCATGATCCACTAAGATTCAGCCCTTGGTCGCCTCAATTCAGAGCTTTGCTCTTGTCACTTTATTCAAAATTTGGACGACTATCACCACTGTACCTTCTCTTCCCCCCCTCCCCCCCCCCCGTCCTTTTCATTCAAACGTCGTTTCTCTTGTTCGCATCTCAAAAATGAATTTCTTGCTCAGGGGTGGGAAATTTGGGGTTTCCATGCCATGGCTACGAGAGGGGTCGTTAGTTTGGGGAACTTGTGGTCGGTGGCATGGAAACCCCAAATTTCCATGTCGCAGCACAACGTAAAACCATCCTAGGCCTACGAAACTTGGGGTTTCTGTGCTGTCCCGCGTCCCCGAGGGAAACACGCTGGAGAAATTGGGGTTTCGATTTTGCAGCACACGGCGGAGGGCCATGCCCAGGCCTGGGAAACTTGGGGTTTCCATGTCCCTCCCTCGACGAAAACCACGGGTTTCCATGTTTTACGACAAACTGGAAACTTGGGGTTTCCATGACGATGGAAACCGTCGCTCGAGTCTAGGGAACTAGTGGTGTTTCGAAACCGCGGATCCAAGACTCTAGGGAACTCTGGGTTTTTTCCATGTCGCGGTGCAAACAAACCCACTTCCCAAGTCAATGAAGCTCGGGGGTTTCCATTTTTCCACGTGATGGACAACTGCCCCAATTTGGAGAAACTCAGGGTTTCCATTTCGTGGCACGACGGAAAATTTCCCAAGTTTGGGAAACCTAGGGTTCCCGTGTCCCACTGCGATGCAAACCGCAGCCCCAACACGGGGTACATGGGCATTCCATGCCACTGCATGATAGAAATCATCGCCCAAGTATGGGGAACTTCAAGTTTCCATGTCACGGTGCGACGGAAACTGTCGCCTGGGGTCCACGGAGCTCGGGGGTTCCCATTTTTGCGGCACAACAGATACCGCCCAATTCTGAGAAACTCGGGGATTTCCACGTCTCACCATGATAGAAACCATGGCCTCGGTGTGGGGAGCTCAGGTTTCCATGTCGTGGCATGAAGGAGAACTACCCAAGCCTGTGGAACTTTGGGGCTTCTGTTTCATGGCATGAGGGAAACTGCCTAGTTCTGGGAACCTTGCGGTTTCCATCTCCCGCCGCAATGAAAACCGTTACCCTGGTGAGGAGAAATTGGGTTTCCATGTCACAACATGACCATAATTTCTCAAGTTTATGGAACTCGTGATTTCCATTACATGACATGGCGGAGAACCACCCAAGTCTGGCGAACATGGGGCTTCCATTTCGCGGCGCAATGGAAACCGTTCCCCTGGTTTGTCTCCGGAACTTGGGATTTTTGGGCCTCATCACAACGGAAGCCATCCAAGTGCAAGGAAGGTTGGGTTTTTTAAGGCCCCAAGACTTCATGAGGCACGTTCGGGGTAAGGGGCATTCCCATCGGGCGTTTGGACGGCGTTTGGGCACCGTGCAACATTACGGGTGAACTATCGCATAGTAATCGCACGGGCAGGGGTGTGTGGTGGTGAGCGACATGAGCACATCGCACATAGCCATTGGTGGCATTGTAAAAAGCAACGTTATAGGAAAAATTTCACACCGTAGCGGAATTCATAAAACCGATGCACGAGTTGAGCGGCTGATGCTACACGAGTGGGCGGACAGTTGAACGATGGGGGTCCGCTTGGGTCCATCGAGTGACCCACGACACACACATGATACGCATATTAATATGGTGTATGGATGATGGAGAAGTCATCCAACCAACGATCAATCAAGCATATGAGTGTGAGCACATTGTAGCACCACGAGCTAAGCCAACAGCTCGTTGGTGAAGGAAACATGGCGGCGGTGAACGCAGGGCAAGCGTGGGTTGATTCAGGCTGTTGACATGTAGTGCGTGCGGAATTCCTCCACAGGGCATCCACACCACAGGACGGGTTGAGTCAAGTAGTGCGCGGGTCAAGTCATGCGACAGACGTGCAGGGTGTGCGGAACTTCTCTGCAGGACGTTTGTAGTGCAAGGTCGGGTCAAGTAAGGCATCCACACGATCTGAGCTTCAGTTCAAAGGTCATTATGAAGGCATCGTGAGTCAGAATTGAGTGTCGAAAGTTGAAGCAGGTGTGTATTGAAGGGACGGAGTTGAACACGTAGCTAGGGAGCAGATTGGACACACAGAGAGCTCGCGGGGAGGTTTGAAATAATTTGCAGTGCCGACCCAAGTGACCCGGCAACACTTGGGCAGTTTTATGCAGGATATTCCAGAGGTGAATTGTAATGTTGTAAACGATTGTTGTTGTCAAGCATTGTAAGCTTGGAAAAAAAGTGACTTGTGTTGCCAAAGAGCAAAGGGGGTCTTTTGCTATATTGGAACTTATACTGTATTTCATATTTATGAAACATATTATCGGGTAGACCCATTATTAACTGGGAGTTTCCCCTCCCTTGTATGTATGGGCATACACTGTGGATATGATGATGATGTTTATGTTTTCCGCACATTAAAAGAACATTTGATTAAATAATTTAACAAGTGTTTCCAAAGGCATGGTCCACATACTTGAGTATTACGACAAGGAGAAGTACGGTAGTGCCGCACCCTGTCTATAGCATGGTTGAAAGATCACCGAAGGTCTAGGGCATGACAAGTTTCCTCGCCCCGCTATGACGAAAGTCGCCAAACTGTGCGAAATCTAAGGTTTCCATGTCCCTGCTCAATGGACACTACCCAATTATATGTCCGCTGCGATGGAAATTGCCCCTATAAGACCTACAAGCCAAGGACAACGATGGAGGGTGTTGGAAGAGTTCAGTGGACATGCGATGAATGACGAAGCGATGAAAACCATGACGAAAGCTCAGACGAGCGCGCCGACGGACGAAAACATCATTCGGCTACTATGCGACGTTATCATGGTGATCGTGTGATGTTTAGGATTGACGGGCATAAACATGTCCAAAAATGGTTGTGCATTGGCTTGGAGGCTTATAGGCCAGCCATGGTGGGAAGCCGACATTAAGGAGGAAATTTCACATCGTAACCAAGGCTTTATGGGCGTTTAGTGGGTTCGCCTTATATGGGTTAAGCCCCACCCATGGAAGCAATGTGGGGGCAAAGGAACATACAAAAGGAGGACGTGCGATGGATGATAAAGGAAAGCAAGAAGGACATCAACATCTTTTTGATTCCACCGTTGGCAAGCTAATGTGTGAGCTAGAGAGAAGGTCAAGGGTGGAGGCTGAAGCCGCAGCATGGAAATGAAGTCTGGGTCAAGTCAGGTAAAAACGCGTTCGGATTTCACCCACAGGTTGATTCAGTTTCCTTCCACAGGGCGTGTGCAGTGTAGTGTTTAGTGCATGGTCGAGTCGGGTTCCTTCCGTAGGACGCACGCAGAACAGAGTTCAGGGTGGGTGCGTTAAGGTCGAGTCAGGTTCATGCAGCACACCCACATTCAGGACACATGGAATAGTGTTTGAAGGTGCAAAGCTCATTCAGCAGGGTCGAGACGGGTCAAACGCGACCCGAATGCGTCCAGGAAATGCGTACAGACCGTGACCCCGGTGACCCGCGTTCATGATGCGCGGAACAGTGTTTGAAGGAACGGATTTCGTTCAGCAGGGTTGCGTCAGGTTGAACGTGAGTCGAACACGTTTAGGAAATGCGTGTAGACCGTGACCCCGGTGACCCATGTGCAGAAACGTGTTCAGGGTGCCGAGGGCGTCTGTGACCCGGGTGACCCACTCGAACCAGAATTCGCGCAGACTTTAGAGACATGTTCTGAAAGGGAATTTTGCGGTTCCTTTGGATTGTTTGCACTGTTGGGAAGCTGTTAAGGCTAGACCAAGGTACAACCACATTTGGCAAGAAGCATAAATTGTTTATGGAGGCTTGGTTGTATAATTATTGCAGATTGTACATATTTATTGAAGCATAATACAGGGAAGACTTATTAACAGGATTTTCCCCTCCCTTGAATGTATGGGTGTTTATGTGGTTTGATATTGATGTGTATTGCTATTTTATTTCCACACGAGAACACTTTATAAGATTAATTAAACAAGTTTTAACTTAGGCGTAGTCTACTTATTGAGTATTTGGAAAGAGAAAAATAAGGTAGTGCCACACCCGTCTATAGAGTGGTTGGGAGACTACCACAGGTATAGGGGCATCACAGTTGGTATCATAGCTACATTTTCGTGGAATTTTTATTATTGAGTAGGGATATAGTTGCAATGTTTCAGGTGGTATTGAAGCTTGATGGATGATTTTGCTTCATTGGAAATGAACTTCAAAGAAATTAAAGAGAAGTTGAAGGAAGTGGAAAAGGAGTTTGATGAGGTGAGTTGGACCATTAATACATTGTGCAAGAGGAGGACATCTGGCATGAGAAAAGATGAAATGTTTCAACTTATGAAGAAAGTGAGAATTCTCCAAGCACAAATGGACAAGGTGGAAGAAGAGTGAAGGAAGTTACCTGATAAGCTTCTCGAACTTAGAGACCTTGGAAAGATGAAGCATGGTGGCATGAAGCCCGCTATGGCTGAACCAAAGGATGTTGTAGATGGGATTGAAGTCAAGGAAGAACTGGATGAACAAGTTTGACAAGGACCAAGCACATTAAAAGAATTGATGGTGGAATATTCTCACAAGGATGTTGCAAATGTGGTAGAAGCCGAGGACAAACTTGATGAACAGGTTGGAACAGGGCCAAGCACATTGCAAGCATCGGTGATGGATGATTCCAGGGAGGATGTTGAGGATTTGGATATGATCGAGGAAGAACTTGTGGACCAAGTTGAACCTAGACCAAGCACATTGTAGGCATTTGGGGATGAACCACATGGAAATGTTGCAGAAGTGACAATGATCAAGGAGGAACTTTATGAGCAGGCGGTACCATGGTCGAAAGCATTACAGACATTGATGAGGACTGAGGAGACTCGATTAGAGAGTCTTCATGAAGATATGACTGGTGTTTCAATTGAGCATCTGGGTCATGCACCATATGCAAGGATGGGAAATAATATGACTTCTTTTCCAATACCATGGAGGACCTTTCCTCGAATGACTATGATGGAACCTTGTACGTTGGAGAAGCAAGGAGCATTTCTTGTTGTAGACCTTGATAGGGAAATTTTTGACCTCCCTCTAGTAGGTTCAAATTCCTATGACAAGGGCGAAACTTGATGATATTTGTGATAAATATGGGTCATGCTTAGCCACATGGAAATTGGCTAGGTGCTCAGCATGAGTCATGGACTGCCTTGGTGATAGGGCACATTGTTTGGGTAGAATTCTTCATGGCATACAACCAAGAAGGAACTCTTGGTGCACCTTTAGTGGGGGAGAAGCCTTGGAGGAAGTACCCATGATGATGATGGTAGAAGTGACCGAGGGCACTTAACCTATACACTATATACATGATGGTGACTATAGTTGAGATGAGTCTACTCTTTATGGACACACGGGCAACCAAAAGTCACGTACATTGACATGAGGGCATGGCGAGACATTATGTTGAGACATTGTACAAGTGCACTTACTAGGTGTCGACTTATGAGCATCATGGAGGAGTGTCAAGCAGGAATATGCTGAGCATGATCGATTGTTGGTGCTACATGGAGATCTTTTATAGATGGGTTGATGGATGTTTTTCACTTTGGGCAACAAGAAATTGGTTGGATGAGAAACCTATGAGCACATTCATATGACTTGCAGGGTGATAACAACTTGTGGTAGCACTTGTGGGCAATAAAATTATGCTTGCCAACACTTTGGATAGGATGATTCTTGGGAGCTCATGATGGAGTTGCATTCATTGGAGGCTTCATAATACAATGATATTGCAGTATATAGTTCACTGAGGAGCTGAGATCGAGACTAGTCTTGATTTTCATGCACTATGGGATGCATACCTTTGAGCACATTTACGGGGAGTGTTTGTGAGGAGTCACTTGATGGAGATGATCAACGGGACGAATTGGAGGTTAATGGAGATGCGGCGATAGGATGCCTTGATGGTATATAATTGGGCATGGGTTGAGCCTTCTTTACTTAAATTTGGTACGCACATTGGATGCATATTGCAAATGGGATGAACATAGCTTCATGGACATGAATATGGCACATTGTTGAGAGGATGTTCTTGACTTGATTTGAGGAGGACCTTTCACACGTGGATGATGCTCGATAGTTGTGGCTATCTTTTGAATAACATGTGGAGATTGGCATCATGGTCAGCACATTTCACATAGAGATGGCTTGTTGGATGGGTAGCATGTTGTGGATGAGACAGATCTCCATGGATTACTTTACTCTCATATGGGATGGATCCTTGATTGAGTTGATGGGTGTGACAGGATGCAAGAGGGACAACTAACGCATGGTATGAGGATGTGCATTCTCACAATGAGAATCTCTGGTTGGACTGATCACTCGACCAGTTCGATTTATGAGGGCTATAGCACTGTGCAGAGTTATGCATGGGTGCCTTGTTGTCACGCCACTATACATCCGGCAGTCTTTTTGTAATACTCAGGTATGTATCCTACGCCTTTAGCAACACTTGTTAAATCAGTTGAGAAAATGTTCTTTCAATATGCATAAAACATAAAAATCATCATCATATCCACAGTGTATGCCCATACATACAAGGGAGGGGCAACTCCCTGTTAATAATGAGTCTGCCCGATAATATGTTTCATAAGTATGAAATACAATATAAGTTCCAATCCAACAAAAGGCCTCCTTTGCTCCTTGGAAAGGCAAGCTACCTTCTATAGAATCTTAAAATGCTTGAAAATCATTAACTAGCCAGCAAACAATCATTTACAATGTTAGAATTCACCTTGGGAATTTTCTGCATAAAACTACCCAAGTGTTGCTGGGTCACTTGGGTCACCGCTTGCCTATGAGTTCAGACCTTCCCATGAGTTCTCTGTGTGTCCAATCCACTTCCAAGCTATGTGGTTAGCTCTATCCCGTCTAGACACACCCACTAAAACTTTTGGCACTCAATTCTGACCTACGATGACCTCAGAACGAGCTCTGAACTGAAGTTCAGACCTCCTGCGGATGCCCTGCGGAAACGCATTCGAGTCGAGTCATTTCGTTTGAGGGTGACCATATCAATTTTGCTGAGTTGTGACTGCCTGGGTGTCTTGTGCACGTTCGGGTGGCCTGTTTTCTATTTTCTCCCATGTGCATCCATTTGGTCAGGTGTGCCATGTCGCGCCGGGTGAGGGCACTCGGCCAAACTAGCTTGGGTCGGGTCATTCGGTTCGAGGGCGCCCATATCAGATTTGCTAAGTTGTGACTGCCAGGGTGCCTTGTGCATGTTTGGGTGGCCTGTTTACCATTTGATCCCATGTGCGTTCGTTCGGTTGACGCGTCATGTCGCGCCGGGTCGCTGTGCCCGACCAAACGCGCTCGAGTCGAGTCATTTGGTCTGAGGGTGCCCATTTCATATTTACTAAGTTGTGACTACCCGGTGCCTTGTGCACATTAGGGTGGTCTGTTTTCCATTTTCTCCCATGTGCGTCCATTCGATTGGGTGCACATTCGGGCGGCCTGTTTTCCATTTTGCCCCATGTGCATCTGTTTGGTCGGACGCACCGCGTTGTGCTGGGCCGCCACGCCCGACGAAACACGCTCAGGTCGGGTCATTTAGTCTGAGGGTACCCGTTTCATATTTGCTAAGTTGGGACCGCCTGGGTGCCTTGTGCACGTTCGGGTGACCCTTTTGTTATTTACTCCCATGTGCGTTCATTCGATCGGGTGCGCCATGCTGCCCTGGGTCGCCACATCCCACCGGGTCGTCGTACCCAGCCAAATGCGCTCGCATTGGGTTGTTTGGTCAAAGGGTGCCCATAACAGATTTCCTAATTTGTGACCACTTGGGTGCCTTATACACGTTGGGGTGGCCCATTTGTTGTTTGCTCCCATGCACGTTCATTCAGTTGGGTGCACTGTATCACGCCGAGTCATCGTGTTGCACCCAGCCAAATGCACTCGGGTCGAGTCGTTTGGTCCAAGGGTGCCCATTTCATATTTGCTAACTTGTGACCGCCCGGGTGCCTTGTGCACTTTCGGGCGGCCCGTTTTCCATTCAATCCCATGTGCGTCCGTTCGGTCGGGCATGCCATGTCGCGCTGGGTCCCCGTGCCCAACCAAACGTGCTCGGGTTGGGTCGTTTGGTCCAGGGGCACCAGTTAAGTTGTGACCACCCGGGTGCCTTGTGCACATTCAGGCGGCCCATTTTCCATTCGCTCCCATGTCCATCCTTTTGGTCGGGTGAGCCGTGTCATGCCGGGTTGCCGCGCCTGGCCAAATGTGCTCAGGTGGGGTCATTTGTTCTAAGGGCGCCCATTTCATATTTGCTAAGTTGCGACCGCCCAGGTTCCTTGTGCACATTCGGGCAGCCCTTTTGCCGTTTTCTCCCATGTGCGTCCATTCGGTCGGGCGCGCCGGGTCGCCGCACCCAGCCAAATGTGCTTGGGTCAGGTCGTTCGGTCTGAGGGTGCTCGTATTAGATTTGCTAAGTTGTGACCGTCCGGGTGCCTTGTGCACGTTCAGGCGATCCGTTTTCCGTTTTCTCCCATGTGTGTCTATTCGGTCGAGCGCGCCGTGTCACGCCGAGTGAGGCCATCCGTTAAGGCGGGCACTCCATGTTGCGCCAGTTGAGGGCATGCATTCGAGTCAGGTCATTTGGTCTGAGGGCACCCATATTAGATTTGCTAAGTTGTGACTGCCCGGGTGCCTTGTGCATGTCTCGGTGGCCTATTTGTCATTTTCTCCCATGTGCGCCCGTTTGGACCATTTGGGTTGGCGCGCCATGTCGCGCTAGGTGAGGGCATCCATTCAGGTCATGTCGTTTGGTCCAAGGGTGCCTGTATTAGATTTTCTAAGTTGTGACTGCCTGGGTGCCTTGTGCAAGTCCGAGTGCCCCGTTTGCCGTTTTCTCCCACGTGCGTCCGTTCAGTCGGGCACGTCGTGTCACGCCGGGTGAGGGCGTCCATTCGAGTGGGCGCACCATGTTGCACCGAGTCAAGGTATCCATTTGGGTCAGGTCATTTGGTCTGAGGGTGCCCATGTAAAATTTTCTAAGTTGTGACTGCCAAGGTGCCTTGTGCACGTCTAGGCGGCTCGTTTGCCATTTGCTCCCATGTGCATCCGTTCAGTCGGGCGTGCCATGTCGCGTTGGGTGAGGGCGTCTGTTCAGACAGGCACGCCAGGTGAGGGAATCTGTTCGGGTTGGGTTTTTTGGTCCGAGCGTTCTCGTGTGAGATTTGCTAAGTTGTGACCGCCCAGGTGCCTTGTGCACGTCCGGGCCGCCCGTTTGCCATTTTCTCCCATGTGCGTCCGTTCGGTCGAGCGCGTGACATGGGTCGGGTTGTTTGGTCCGAGGGCATTTATTTGGGTCGTGTCATTTGGTCCAAGGGTGCCCATGTCAGATTTTCTAAGTTGTGACCACCCGGGCGCCTTGTGCACGTTTGGGCAGCCTGTTTGCCATTTGCTCGCATGTGCGTCCGTTCGGTTCGTTCGAGTGGGCGCGCTGTGTCATGCCCGGTGAGGGCATCCCTTTGGGTCAGGTCGTTTGGTCTGAGGGTGCTTGTGTCAGATTTGCTAAGTTGTGACTGCCTGGGTGCCTTGTACACATCCAAGTGGGTCGTTTTCCGTTTGCTCCCATGTGCGTCCGTTAAGGTGGGCGCGGCATGTCGCGCTGGGTGAGGGCGTTTGTTCAGGTAAGGTTGTTTGGTCCGAGGGCATCCATTTGGGTTGGGTCATTTCGTCCGAGGGTTCCCGTGTTATATTTGCTAATTTTTGATCACTCGGGTGGATTGTGCACGTCTGGGCGGCTCGTTTGTTGTTTTCTCCCATGTGCGTCCGTTCGGTCGGGCGCGCGACACTGGTCGGGTCGTTTGGTTTGAGGGCATCCGTTTGTCTCACTTCATTTTGTCCGAGGGCACCCATGTCAGATTTTCTAAGTTTTGACTGCTCGGGTGCCTTGTGCACATTCGAGCGGCCCGTTTTCCATTTGATCCCATGTGCGTCTGTTTGGTCCGTTCGGGTGGGTGTGCCATGTCACGTCGGGTGAGGGCGTCCATTCGGGTCGGGTCATTTGGTCTGCGGGTGCATGTTTTAGATTTGCTAAGTTGTGGTCGCCCAGGTGCCTTGTGCACGTCCAGGCGTCCAGTTTTCCATTTGCTCCCATGTGCGTCTGTCTGGGTGGGTGCGTCGTGTCGTGCTGGGTGAGGGCCTCCGTTTGGGTCATGTCATTTAGTCCGAGGGAATCCGTTTGGGTCGGGTCATTTGGTTTGATGGCGCCCGTGTCAGATTTGCTAAGTTGCGACCACTTGGGTGCCTTGTGCACGTTCGGGTAGCCCTTTTTCTATTTGTTCCCATGTTCATCTGTTTGGTCGGGCGCACCGGGTCACCACACCAGGCCAAACCTGCTCAGGTCGGGTCATTTGGCATGAGGACGCCCATATCAGATTTGCTAAGTTGTGATTGCCAAGTTTCCTTATGCACATTCGGGCAGCCCGTATGCTGTTTGCTCCCATGTCCGTCCATTCGGGTGGGCGCTCCATGTTGCGCTAGGTGAGGGCATGCGTTCGGGTCAGGTCGTTTGGTCCGAGGATGCCCCTATCAGATTTGCTAAGTTGTGACTATCTGGGTGCCTTGTGCACATCCGGGCAGCCTGTTTTCTGTTTTCTCCCATGTGCACCCGTTCGGTCCGTAAGGGTGGGCGTGCCGTGTCGCACCCAGTGAGGGCGTCCATTTGGGTTGGGTCGTTTGGTCCGAGGGCGCCTGTATCAGATTCGCTACATTGTGACCGCCTGGGTGCTAAGTTGTGACCGCCCGGGTGCCTTGTGGACATCCGGGCGACCCGTTTACCATTTTCTCACATGTGCGTCTGTTTGGTCGGGTGCGCCGTGTCGTGCCGGGTGAGGGCCCCCATTCAGGTCGCATCGTTTGGTCCAAGGGTGTCCATTTGGGTCAATTCGTTTGGTCTGATGCTGCCTATGACAAATTTTCTAAGTTGTGACCGCCCAGGTGCCTTATGCATGTCCGAGTGAACCGTTTGTTGTTTGCTCCCATTTGTGTCCATTCAGGTGGGTGCCCCGTGTCGCGTCGGGTGGGCGCGTCTGTTTGGGTCGGGTCGTTTGGTCTGAGGGCGACCGTTTCAAATTTGCTAAGTTGTGACTGCCTGGGTGGCTTTTGTAAGTGTGGGCGACCCATTTTCCATTTTCTCCCATGTGCCTTCGTTCGGGTGGGCGCGCCATGTCGCGTCGAGTGAGGACGTCCGTTCAGGTTGGGTCGTTTGGTCTGAGAGTGCCTGTGTGAGATTTGCTAAGTTGTGACCACTTAGGTGCCTTATGCACATCCGAGTGGCCCATTTTCCATTTTCTCCCATGTGCGTTCGTTCGGGTAGGCGCTCCGTGTGAGGGCGTCCATTCGGGTCGGGTCGTTTGGTCCGAGGGTGTCTGTTTGCATCGGGTCGTTTGGTCTATGGGCGCCCGTGTCAGATTTTTTAAGTTGTGACTGCCTGGGTGCCTTGTGCATGTCTGGGTAGCCTATTTTTTGTTTGCTCCCATGTGTGTCTGTTTGGTCCGTTAGGGTGGGCGCGCCGTGTCGTGCCGGGTGAGGCCGTCTGTTTGGGTCGGGTTGTTTGGTTTGAGGGCACCCATGTCAAATTTGCTAAGTTGTGACCGATTGGGTGCCTTGTGGATGTTCGGGCGTCCCGTTTTCCATTTTCTGCCATGTGCGTCCGTTTGCATGAGGGTGTCCGTTCGGGAGGGCGGGCCATGTGGCGCTGGGTGAGGGTTTCTGTTCGAGTTAGGTCGTTTGGTCTAAGGGCACCCGTGTGAGATTTGCTAAGTTTTGGCCACCCGAGTGCCTTGTGCACATCCGGGCGGCCCATGTCAAATTTGCTTTTCTTGTGAAAGGTGGGTTGGTAATTGAGTTGTTTTGTTCAGTTGTGCCTGAAGAATGGCCTTGGGTCATTTTTAGGGTCATCGAATTTCTTCTCTCCATCACCCCTCGGTAGCATATGAGTAGTAATTTTGGACATGCTCATCCTCGGAGGCATCTTTGAACAATCTCTCCCATCCACTCTGTTTTCTTGCAGTTGGATGGGGTTGTTGTGTGTGGCTCCTTGAGATGATTGTCTGCTTGTTGGCTTTGTTGAAATCGGCTCTTCGGTATCTCTCTCTCATGGCCCTTGGTCGCACGTTTGCTCTTTTCAAATTATCTTTTTGCTATGTCGCTTTGGCTCCGTCGATGTCGGATCTTCTCTATATTGTTCATCTCCCGCCTTTTTTCTTGTGGGGGGAGGGGTAAGATTTTCGTGTGAAAGGTGGGTTGGTAATTGAGTTGTTTGTTCGAGTGTGCCTAAATAATGGCCATGGGTCATTTTTAGGGTCGTCGACTCTCATCTTCTCTCCATCCCCACTCGGTAGCACATGAGCAGTAATGTTGGCCATGCTTGTTTTGGGAGGCATATGTGAAAATAGTTACCCTTTCGCTCTGTGTTCTCAGAGGTCGATGAGGTCGTTGTGTGTGGATCCTTGAGACAACTGTCTGGTCGCCTATGTCGCTCTCATGCCCCTTGCTCACTCATTGGCTTCATCGATGTTCGCTCTTCGCTATATTGTTTACCTCCTCCCTTTTTGGTGGGTGGGAGAGGTGGGATTTTCTCTCGTTGGCTTTGTGAAATCACCTCTTCGCTATATTTTTCACCTCCTCCCCTTTTGGTGGGGTGAGTGGTTGGATTTTCGTGTGAAAGGCGGGTTGGTAATTGAGTTTCTTGTTCGGGTGTGCCTGAAGAATGGCCTTGGGTCATTTGTAGGGTGATCGACATTCATATTATCTCCATCCCCACTCGATAGCACATGAATGGTAATGTTGGCCATGCTCGTCCTTGGAGGCACATGTGAACAATTCCCCCTTCTCTTCGTGTTCTCAGAATTGGATGGGTTTTGGTGTGTGGCTCCTTGAGATGAATGTCCTCTGAATTGTTTGGCTCTTTATGGTGCTAGTTTCTTGTGGTTGTACTATTTTCTATGTTAGCATTGTGGGTTGAGATGTATACATTTAAGAGGAATGTGGAAGAGTTTTGGTTGTAAGATGCCCCTCTTACTTGCTTTTTCCATTGGGCGATGTGAGGAGTGGTTCTCCTTTTTGTAAAATTAAGGTTTGGAATTCCTTTCAGAGTGCACGTCGTATGTGCCTGCGTTGGCTTTGAGGTTTTGATAGATGTGGTGGCCCATATGTTTGATCGAGTGGTCGGATTTTTCCATGCATCTTGTGTGCACAGAAGAATTATGTGGCTTGTAATGTTGAGACACAAGGTGATGGGTATTTCTTGTTTGGTTGATCGTATATGTGATTGTGGTCCAATGTGGATGAGGATTTCTATGTTGATGGCGGGGGATTTATCTGCAAGGAGGACTTCAAAGTGGAATGCTTCGACCTCCCTCCTCTATGTGGAGGTGGTTGTAGGTGAAAATTATTCATTTTCCAGTTGGTAAGTTGGTGGGGCAATCTCCTAGCTTGCTTGTACGCAGGGTGTGTGGGGTGCGGGGCTTCCTGATCCCTCCTCCTGTTTGGAAATGTTCATGCCTTTTGTAGCGAGCCTCTTGATTTGCATTTATTTTCTCCTTTTTCCTTCGCATCGAGTTTGCCCCAAGTGATCAAGTTATCGAGGTCCACTGTTGCTGTTATCTGGGTGGAATCCTAGGTGGTCTCGGTGCAGGGTGGGAAGGGTTGGAGGGGGAATTTTTAAGAGTGGTTGTAGGATCGTCTGTTCTTGATTTATTTCCGTCATTTTGCATCGAGGGTGCCGTAGGCGATCAAACAATCGAGGTCCACTATTTCTGCTGATTGGGTGAACTCCTAGGTGGCCTTGGTGTGGGGCAGGGAGGGTCGGGGTGGCATTTCTCATAGAGGTTGTCGACTTGGTCATTATCCTTCTACTTCCTTTTTTTTCCTTTGCAGTGAGGTTACTGCAGGCGATCAAGTGATCGAGCTCTACTGTTGATGCTACATGGGTGGACTCATAGGTGTCCTCGTAGCTGGGCAGGAAGGGTTGGAGGGAATTTTAAGAAACATTGTGGGGTGGGTTGTTCTCCCTTTATTTACTTACTTTTCTTTCGCATCGAGGTCGTCGTAGGAGATCGGATGATCGAGGTCCATCATTGCTGCTGTCCAGGTGGACTCCTAGGTGGCCTTGGTGCAGGGTGGGGATGGTTGGGAGGAATTTTAGAGAGAGATAGTTTATGGGGTTGGTCGTTATCCATTTTTTTCCTTTGTTTGCCTTTGCATCGAGGTTGTTGTAGGCGCTCGAGGTCCATTATTGCCACTAATCGGGGTGGAATCCTAGGTGGCCTTGGTGCGAGGCAGGGAGGATTTGGGGGGGATTTCTAAGAGGGTATTGTTTTTGTTTTCTCCCCTTTGTCTGTTCATTGTGGCTGTCGTTGGTGATAAGGTAGGCTTTTGCCATCCTTGTTGGTTGGGGGGTGGTTACCAACTCCTAGGCGGCCTCATTGCAATGTGACTCGGTGGGGTGACCCATTTTTTTGCTTTGTGGATCTTGCATCCATCATCCATTATGTTTGATTTCTTTCATGTCCTTGGCATGTACTGTGTGTGGGCTCTAATCCCTTCTTGGGGATGCAAGAGGTGCAAGGTATAAGATCTTTACATGATACTTTGACCTTTCTTTGAATTTATGGGTGTTCCGGTTGGCTCTCTGTAAGAGAGAACTTTGAATGCCCTTTGAAGTGGGAGGGTGCTACCTGGTTGATCCTTCTAGTAGTCATATGCTTGTCTCAAATATTAATCCATGCATGTCTAAGTATGAACTAATTCAGACTGTGAAACTACGGATGGCTCATTAAATTAGTTATAGCTTTTTTGATGGTACCATACTACTTGGATAACCATAGTAATTCTAGAGCTAATATGTGCACCAAGTCCTGACTCTTTGGAAGGGATGCATTTTTTAGATAAAAAGCTGGCGCGGGCTTTCCTGCTTCTCCATTGAATCATGATAACTTGACGGATCGCACAGCCCTTGTGCTGTCAATGCTTCATTCAAATTTCTGCCCTATCAACTTTCGATGGTAGGATAGAGGCCTACCATGGTGGCGACGGGTGATGGAGAATTAGGGTTCGATTTTGGAGAGGGAGCATGAGAAACGACTACAACATCCAAGGAAGGCAGCAGGCACACAAATTACCCAATCCTGACATGGGGAGGTTGTGACAATAAATAACAATACTGGGCTCATCAAGTTTGGTAATTGGAATGAGTACAATCTAAATCCCTTAACGAGGATCCATTGGAGGGCAAGTCTGGTGCTAGCAGCCGCGGTAATTCCAGCTCCAATAGTGTATATTTAAGTTGTTGCAGTTAAAAATCTCGTAGTTGGATCTTGGGTCATAAAGTCCGGTCCACGTACTGGGTGTGCACTTTCCCTTCCGTCCCCTTTGTCGGCGGTGTGCTCCTGGCCTTAACCGGCTGGGTCGCGGCTCCGACGCTGTTACTTTGAAAAAATTACAGTGCTCAAAGCAATCTTATGATCCGAATACATTAGCATGGAATAATGTTATAGGAGTCTGGTCCTATTGTGTTGGCCTTTGGGACCGGAGTAATGATTAATAGGGACTGTCGAGGGCATTCGTATTTCATTGTTAGAGGCGAAATTATTGGATTTATGAAAGACGGATGTCTGCGAAAGCATTTTCCAAGGATGTTTTCAATAATCAAGAGCGAAATTTGGGGGCTCGAAGACGATCAGATACCATCCTACTCTCAACCATAAACGATGCTGACCAGTGATTGATGAATGTTTCTCTAAGGACTCCGACAGTACCTTATGACAAATCAGAGTGTTTGGGTTTCGGGGGGAGTATGGTCACAAGGCTGAAACTTAAAGAAATTGATGGAAGGGAACCACCAAGAGTGGAGCCTGTGGCTTAATTTGACTCAACATGGGGAAACTTACCAGGTCCAGACATAGTAAGGATTGACAGATTGAGAGCTATTTCTTGATTCTATGGGTGGTGGTGCATGGTCGTTCTTAGTTGGTGGAGTTATTTTTCTGGTTAATTCTGATAATGAAAAAAACCTCAGCCTACTAACTAGCTACATGGAGGTTCCCCTTTGTAGCCATCTTCTTAGAGGGACTATGGCCGTTTACGCCATGGAATTTTGAGGTAATAATAGGTCTGTGATGCCCTTAGATGTTCTGGGCCGCACGCGCGTTACACTGATGCGACCAACAATTTTTTCTTCCTGGTTCGATAGCATCACAAAATATTCTCAAATTGCATCATGATGGGGATAGACCATTGCAATTATTGGTATTCAATGAGGAATTCCTAGTAAGCGCATGTCATCAACTCGTGTTGACTACGTCCCTGCCCTTTGTACACACCGCCTATCACTCCTACAGATTGAATGATCTGGTGAAGTGTTCGGATTGTGTCGATGATGGTGGTTCACTGCTGTCGACGTCGTGAGAATTTCATTGAACCTTATCATTTAGAGGAAGGAGAAGTCATAAAAAGGTTACTGTAGGTGAACCTATGGTAGTATCATTGATAGCAGGGTTTTATTTTTTCGTTTGGGTTATGTGGGTTTTGATTACATGTAATCTAGGAACGTGTGGTGTGTCTCTAGGAGAGCGGGTTTGATGCTTGTCGGGGTGGTGCCTTTTGCGAAAGAGACTCGCAACATTTTTAGTTTCCTATCTTGAGTTCACGCCTGTTGTTTTGTGTACTTGCAAGCGATGCTTGTGCTTTTCCCATCCTTTGTTATTGTTTCCCCTAATGTGTTTTTTGTTTGGGGTTGGGAAGCTCGTTGCTAGAGAGCCCCCTCTCCAACGGTATGTTCGGCGAGGCATGATTGTTGCAGTAGAGGTGCTTGGGAAATACGAAGGAAAAATTTAGACTTGCTCATAGCAGCGGTGCTCGGTCCTTTTTTCATTAGAAGATGTGGCCCTCCATAGTTGGTTCTATCCAAAAGGTGGCAGCGGTGGTTTATTATGTGTTTGCTTGGGCGAGCCTTTTTGTTGGTGGTTGGTTCAAGGGAGTGGTTGTGCATGTGCTTCCTACCTCAACCATCTCGTGAGTGGAAAATGTCAGGGTGGGGTCAAATATGGGATGGATGAAGAGCGGAGAAATCCATTGGGCTAGCCACCCTAGTCCTCTTGACTGTTCCTTGACATGCCCTCGTGGAAGGGTTGGGTCTAGGTAATGAAATAACCCTCCCTTGGTCCAAGCTCCATCAAAATTGCAAGTTTCCTCGTCAATGGGCATGAGGTAGCATTATTTTCTCGTGCCTTTGGTGTTGAGGGAATTCCTCGTCCTTACTTGAGCCACTCCACCTTCCAAGGAAAGTAGGAAGTAGGTTATGTCCTAGTATCACCATTTGGATTGTGGGTTTTTTACACAACTTGGTAATTTTCTTGCATGTGTCGATTGTTGCAATACGGTTGTGGTGTGCGCTTTGGGGGCTTCCCTCTTTTTAGGGCGTTACATTGCACCGCCAGTGTATTTGTGGCCCTGGGATTTATCTAACATTGAGTGTCAGCCTACGATAAATCCTCTTTGGAGTTATGGTTATTTGGGCCCCCTTGAATTCCTGGCTGGAAAGGTTGTCGGGTGTCCTGTACACGGAGGGGTGCAATAGCGGGGTGGGTTTGCTATTAGTGAATTTTTTTCTGAAGCCTTGTGTGGGTCGGGGGGTCATTTACCTCTCAGTAGTAATGTTCTCCAGGAACTTTTCTCGTTGTGGCCCTCGGCTTTTCTAGTGGTCAAGTTTAGGTTGTGGCTTGTCTACTTGGTTGTTTGATTGCTACTTGTTATGTCCTGTAGATAGAAAGGATGTTGCGTTGTAATTTAACTGGAAGGGTGCGAAAACGTGGGATGATTTTGATTGGGTGCCTTGTTTTCCTTATTTTTGGTTAAGCCAACATCCCCTCACGTGGCGGTGTCCCTATGTTTTTCTAGCTAGCGTTGCTTGAAATTTGGCCCCCTTTCTCTCAAATTGGATTTTTGTCACGAGTGTTATGCTGGGTAATGTTTGGTTTTTCTTTCTTTCATGTCTTTTTCTTCCCTTCCAGTCACCAGATTTATGGAGAAAATCAGGAATTGTTGTGGGTTGGTGTCAGAGAAGGATGAAAAGAAGTGTAAACTTCCAGGTTGGCCACCCTAGTCCTTCTCGGTCATCGTTCCTTGTAGTTCCCCCCTTATTTTCTGAGGCATAGGGATTGGAAATCTTGTACTATGTCTGAGCCTCCCCTTGTGATTTTTTTTGGTCCCCCTATATTTACAGAGAAAAGGTGGGATTGTTGTGGATTGAAGTTTTCGTAAGGATAAGAAATCAGTGTGAGTTGTTGCTAAGTTGGCTGCCCTAGTCCTTCTCGATCGCCGATCTGTGCAGTTCCCTCCTTTTTGCGAGGGAACGGGGCCTTGAAAGCCTGTTTTGTGTTTGAGCCTCATCTCCTCTTCTAGCATCCATGTTTTGGTTCTCTTTTGTCTTTTCTCCTTTTGGTTTTATTTTTTCCCTTCCTCCTTTTGGCCCCTAGCTTTACAAAGAAAAGGGTGAATCGTTGAGGATTGGCATTCATGAAGGATGAAAGGAAGTGTGAGCTCTTGGGTTGGCCACCCTAGTCCTTCCCAGTTGTCGTTCCTTGCGATTCCCCCCATTTTGTGAGGGCATGGGGCTCGCGAAGAGTTTGTTATCTTTTTTTCCCTCCTCCTTTGAGCAGGTGGACAATTTTGTTTCTCTTTCTTTCATGTGTTTTTCTTACTTTCCTCGTTCTGACCCCTATCATTACGGAGAAAAAAGGGGGGGTTGTAGTGGCTTTATGTTCGTGAAGGATGAAAAGAAGTGAGAGTTTCAGGGTGGCCACCCTAGTCCTCCTCGGTCATCGTTCTTTACAATTATACCCTTTTTTTTAAGGCACGGGGTTTGGAAAGCAGATCTTCTTGCTTGTCTACTTGAGATTTCCCTTGTGATGGGGTGGGAGCTACCTTCTCTTTATTTTATATTATATGCATATGTGCTATTTTTTTCCCCTTCCCTACCTCTTGTCGGCCCCCCTAGCAGTGTTACGGAGAATGAAGGGGGGAACTGTTGTGGTTGGGTCTTTGAGAAGGATGAAAAGTAGCGGGAGCTCCTGGGTTGGCCACATTAGTCCTTCTTGATCATCGTTCCTTGCAGTTCCCCCCCTTTTGCAAAGGCATGGGGTTCAAGGGGGCTTGTTTGAGCCCCTTCCCTTGAGTGAGTGGGTTATGGAGTGCGGTTGTCTTGAGGGGGGAGGGGGATTGTTGCTCTTGTTGCGATTCATTGTACGTTGGGTTGGATTTTATCCATTTCTCGTGGGGGTACGATTTTTTGGTAACACGCGGAAACGACTCTCAGCAATGGATATCTTGTCTCTTGTTACGATGAAGAATATAACGAAATGCGATACTTAGTGTGAATTGCAGAATCTTGTGAATCATTGAGTTTTTGAATGCAATTTTCACCCGAGGCTTCGGTCAAGGGCACGTCTGTCTGGGCGTCGCATCCCAATCAAACGCACTCCTTAAAATATGTTAGGGACCAGTGGAGGTGTTAATCTTTGCCCAATGCAGTGTGGTTGGCTGAAATGTGGCAGGCGATGTTTCGTGGCGTGCGTCGGCAAGCAGTGATCTTGTCCCCTTTGGTTGGGCAGTCGGCGTTAGCCAATGCAGGCTCTATGTGGCATCCCTGGAACTTGCTTTGCTCTCTCTTGTCCTCCCATTGGGTAGGGAGGATTTAGCTCCAAATTGCGACCTCAGCTCAGGAAAGAACACCTGCTGAGTTGAAGCATATAATTAAGCAGAGGAAAAGAAACTTACGAGGATTCCCTTAGTAGCGGCGAGCGAACCGAGAAGAGCCCAACATGAAAATCAAGTGGTAGGATCGCCTGAATTGTAGTCTGTAGAAGCGTTCTTAGTGGCAGACCTGGGCCAAGTCCCTTAGAAGGGGGTGCCTGAGAGGGTGACAGCCCCATCGCGCCGAGACTTTGCCACATCACGAGGCATTGTCAGTGAGTTGGGTTGTTTGGGAATGCAACCCTAATTGGGTTGTAAATTTTATCCAAGGCAAGAGACCCATAGCGAACAAGTACTGTGAGGGAAAGATGAAAAAGACTTTGAAAAGAGAGTTAAAGAGTGCTTGAAATTTCCTGGAGGGAAGCGGATGGAGGTTGTAGATGTATCTCAGTCAGATGTGGAATGGCTCAGGCTGTTTCTCCGCTTGACTTAAGGTGCAAACCAACACAGGCTGCTCCATTTTCACAAGCGCGGGTGGAGTATCACCTATCGTTTTGTCGTTGCGGTGGTCGAGGGATGAAGCGTGCACCCTTGTGGTGGGCCGTGTGCACCAGCGTGCTTGTTGTGTTGGTTGGCGGGATTTCCATTCGGACCATCTTGAAACATGGACCAAGGAGTCTAACATGTGTGTGAGTCAGCGGGTTTGAAAACCTATGAGGCGCAAGGAAGTTGACAGGTGAGATCCCCTCACTGCAGGGGTGTATCATCGACCGACCTTGAGCTTATGCGAAGGGTTCGAGTGCGAGCACAGCTGTTGGGTCCCAAAATATGGTGAACTATGCCTGAGTAGGGTCAAGCCAAAGGAAAATCTGGTGGAGGATCATAGCGATACTAACGTGAAAATCATTCGTCTGACTTGGGTATAGGGGCAAAAGACTAATCAAACCATCTAGTAGCTGGTTTCCTCCAAATTTTTCCTCAGGATAGCTGGAGCTCACGCGCGAGTTTTATCAGGTAAAGTAAATGATTAGAGGCATCGAGGGTGTAACGCCCTCAACCTATTCTCAAAATTTAAATAGGTAAGATGGTGCGGCTACTCCATTGAGCTGTGCCATGGAATCGAGAGCTCCAAGTGGGCCATTTTTGGTAAGAAGAACTAGTGATGCAGGATGAATTGAAAGTTTAGTTACGGTGTCGAATTGTGCACTAACCTAGATCCCACAAAGGGTGTTGGTTGACTAAGATAGAAGAATGGTGGTCATGGAAGTTTAAATCCACTAAGGAGTGTGTAACAACTCACCTGCTGAATCAACTAGCCCCAAAAATGGATGGTGCTGAAGTGCGCAACCTATACTCGACCATCAGAGCAATTGCCTGGCTTCAATGAGTAGGAGGAGGCAGGGGTCATTGAGAAACCTCGTGCGTGAGCTTGGGTGGATCGGCTCCCGGTGCAAATATTGGTGGTAGTATCAAATATTCAAATGAGAACTTTGAAGACTGAAGTGGGGAAAGGTTCCATGCGAACAACACTTGGACATGGGTTAGTCGATCCTAAGAGATGGGGAATCCTTGTATCAAGGGTGCACTCTGCACGAGCATCGAAAGGGAATCGGGTTAATATTCCTGAACCAGGACATGGCGATGGGTGGCAACGTTAGGAAATCCGAAGACGTCATCGAGGGCCCCGGGAAGAGTTATCTTTTCTTTTTAACAACTTGCCCACCCTGGAATCGGTTCACCCAGAGATAGGGTCCAGCAGCTGGAAGAGCACTACACGTCTTGCGGTGTTTGTTGTGCCCTCGGTAGCCCTTGAAAATCTAGAGGACCGAGTACCGTTCATGCCTGGTTGTACTCATAACCGCATCATGTCTGCAAGGTGAATAACCTTTGGTCAATAGAACAATGTAGGTAAGGGAATTCCGCAAAACGGATCCGTAACTTCGGGAAAAGGATTGGCTCTGAGGGCTGGGCCTAGGGGTCTGCGCCCTCAACTCATTGGTTGTTGGCAGTCTGCCTGAGCTGCTCTCATGGTGAGGGTGGGCAGTCACGTGCCGATTGGGCTACGAGCATAGACTGCCTCCTCGCGGGGGCTTTTCCCTAGGCGGTGAAAAGTCTACTCAGAATTGGTACGGACAAGGGGAATCCGACTCTTTAATTAAAATAAAGCATTGCGATGGTCCCTACGGATGCTGACGCAATGTGATTTCTGCCTAGTGCTTTGAATGTTAAAGTGAAGAAATTCAACCAAGCGCGGGTAAATGGTGGGAGTAACTATGACTCTCCTAAGGTAGCAAAATTCCTTGTCATCTAATTAGTGACACGCATGAATGGATTAACGAGATTCCCACTGTCCCTATCTACTATCTAGCGAAACCACAACCAAGGGAATGAGCTTGATAGAATCAGCGAGGAAAGAAGACCATGTTGAGCTTGACTCTAGTCCAACTTTGTGAAATGACTTGAGAGGTGTAGAATAAGTGGGAGCCGTTTTTGGTGTAAGTGAAATACCACTAATTTTAATGTTATTTTACTTATTCCATGGGGTAGAGACGAGGCACTGCCTCTATTTTTGGCCTTAAGGCACATTTCGGTGGGTCGATCCGGACGGAAGACATTTTCAGGTGGGGAGTTTGGCTGGGGAGGCACATCTGTTAAAAGATAACACAAGTGTCCTAAGATGAGCCAAACGAGAACAAAAATCTCGTGTGGAACAAAAGGGTAAAAGCTCATTTGATTTTGATTTTCATTACGAATACAAACTATGAAAGCATGGCCTATCAATCCTTTAGACTTTTAGAATTTGAAGCTAGAGGTGTCAGAAAAGTTACCACAGGATAAATCGCTTGTGGCAGCCAAGTGTTCATAGCGATGTTGCTTTTTGATCCTTTGCTGTTGGCTCTTCCTATCGTTGTGAAGTAGAATTCACCAAGTGTTGGATTGTTCACCAACCAATAGGGAACGTGAGATGGGTTTAGACCTTCATGAGACAGGTTAGTTTTACCCTACTAATGAACCGCACTACAATAGTAATTCAACTTAGTACGAGAGGAACCATTGATTCACACAATTGGTCATCGCGCTTGGCTGAAATTCTAGTGGCGCGATGCTACCGTTTGTTAGATTATGACTGAATGCTCAGAATCCATGCTAGAAGCAGTGCATGTCACTCTTCGACTGTATCTCGACCCGCAATAGGGGCATCTCTTTGTCACCCCCAGGGGCCCATGTCATTTTCAAACTGCGATCGTGAAGCATCTCGATCGAGGCAGCTTTGAAGTTCAATTTCAAATGGTCGTTGAGAAGAATCCTTTGCAGACGACTTAAATACGCGACGGGGTATTGTAAATGGTAGAGTGGCCTTGCTACAATGATCCACTGAGATTCAGCCCTTGGTCACCTAGATTTGGAGCTTTGCTCTTTTCACTTTATTCAAAATTCGGACGACTATCGTCATTGCACGTTCTCTCCCCCCCCCCATCCTTTTCATTCAAATGTCATTTCTCTTGTTCGCATCTCAAAAATGATTTTCTTGCTTAGGGGAGGGAAATTTGGGGTTTCCATGCCATGGCTACGACAGGGGTCGCTATTTTATGGAACTTGTGGTTAGTGGAATGGAAACCCAAAATTTCCATGTTGTGGCACAATGTAAAACTAGCCCAGGCCTACAGAACTTGGGGTTTTTGCATCCTCCCGCACCCCGGAGGGAAACATGCTGGTGAAATTGGGGTTTCCATTTTGCAGCACACGACAGAGTGCCACGCCTAATCTCGGGAAACTTGGGGTTTCCATGTCCCGCCCCCGATGGAAATCACGAGTTTCCATGTTTTACAGCACACTGGAAACTTGGGGTTTCCATGATGATGGAAACCGTCGCCCGAGTCTAGGGAACTGGTTGTGTTTCGAAACTGCGGATCCAAGCCTCTAGGGAACTCCAGGCTTTTTCCATGTCACAGCATGTACAAACGCACTGCCCAAGTCAATTGAACTCATGGGTTTCAATTTTTCCACACAACGGAAAACCACCCCAGTTTGGAGAAACTCGGGGTTTCCATTTCGTGGCATGGTGGAAAATTTCCCAAGTCTGGGAAACCTTGGGTTCCCATGTGCCTCCGCAATGGACACTGCAACCCCAACATGGGGTACTTGGGGGTTCCATGCTGCAGCGTGAAAGAAACCACCACCCAAGTATGGGGAACTTCGACTTTCCATGTCACGGCGCGACGTAAACCGCCGCCTGGGGTCCGCGGAGCTCGGGGGTTCCCATTTTTGTGACACGAAGGATGCCTCCCAATTCCGAGAAAGTCAGGGATTTCCATGTCCCACCATGACAAAAACTCTGGCATTGGTGCGGGGAGCTTTGGTTTCCATGTCACGGAATGACAGAGAACTGCCCAAGCCTACAGAACTTTGGGGCTTCTGTTTTGTGGCACGAGGGAAACCACCTAGTTCTGGAAACCTTGCGGTTTCCATCTCCCGCCGTGACCAAAACCGCACCCCTAGTGAGGGGAACTTGGGTTTCCATGTTGCGGCATGAACGTAGTGGCCCAAGTTTACATAACTCATGGTTTCCGTTGCATGGAACAGTGGAGAACCTCCCAAGTCTGGCGAACTTGGGGCTTCCATTTTGCAGCGGGATGGAAACTGCTCCCCACCATCTATCTCCAAAACTTAGGGTTTTCACACCTTGTCATGATGGAATACATCCAAGTGCGAGGAATATTGGGTTTTTAAGGCCCCAAGACTTCATGAGGCACTTTTGGGGTAACGGGTGCACCCATCGGACGTTTGGATGGTGTTCGGGCGCCGTGCGACGTTACAGGCGAACCGTCGCACAGTAACTTCACGGGTGTGGGTGTGTGGCAGTGAAAGGCACAAGCGCGTCACACATAGCTGATGGTGGCATTGGAAAAAGCAACATTATAGGAAAAATTTCACACCATAGATAGAGTCATAAAACTGATGCATGAGTTGAGCGGCCAACGCTACACTAGGGGGCAGACAGCTGAACGATGGGGTTCTGCTCGGGTCCACCGAGTGACCCACGACACAAACATGATATGTGTATTAATACAACATGCAGATGATGGAGAAGTCATCCAACCAATGATCAATAAAGCATATCAGTGTGAGCGCATTGAAGCACCACGAGCTAAGCTCGTTGGTGAAGGAAACACGACGACGGTGAATGCAGGGCGAGCGCGGGTCGAGTCGGGTTTTTGACATGCAGGGCATGCGAAATTCCTCCACAGGGTATTCGCACCATAGGATGGGTTGAGTCAGGCAACACATGGGTCAAGTCCTGCAACAGACATGTAGGGCGTGTGAAAATTTTCCACAGGGCATCCGCAGTGCAAGGTCGGGTCAGGCAGGGCTTCCACACGATCTGAGCTTCAATTCAAAGGTTGTTCTGAAGGCAACGTGAGTCAAAATTAAGTTTCAAAAGTTGAAGTAGATGTGTATTGATGGGACAGGACTAACCACATAGGTGGGGAGCATATTGGACACATAGAGAGCTCGCGAGGAGGTCTGAAATCATTTGCAGTGCCAACCCGAGTGACCCGGTAGCACTTGGGGAGTTTTATGCAGGATATTCCAGAGGTGAATTCTAATGTTGTAAATGATTGTTGTTTTCAAGCATTGTAAGCTTGGAAAAAAAGTGACTTGCCTTGGCAAAGAGAAAAGGGGGTCTTTTGCTGGATTGGAACTTATACTATATTTCATATTTATGAAACATATTATCGGGCAGACCCATTATTAACTGGGAGTTACCCCCCCCCATTTATGTATGGGCACACACTGTGGATATGATGATGATGTTTATGTTTTTTTCACATTCAAAGAAAATTTTGTTAACTAATTTAACAAGTCTCGCCAAAGACATAGTCTACATACTTGAGTATTACGAAAATGAGAAGTACGGTAGTGCCGCACCCCGTCTATAGCATGGTTGAAAGATCACCAAAGGTCTAGGGGCATGACAGGTTTCCTCACCCCGCCATGATGACAGTTGCCCAACTGTGTGAAATATAAGGTTTCCATGTCCCTGCTCAATGGAAACCACCCAATTATATTTCCACCATGATGGAAACCGCAAATGTAAGACCCACGAGCTGAGGACTATGACGGAGGGTGTTGGAAGCATTCGGTGGACATGCGACGAACGACGAAGCGATGAAAACCACAACGAAAGGTTAGACGGGCACACTGACGGATGAAAACATCATTTAGATACTATGCGACGTTATCATGGTGACCATGCGACGTTTAGGAGCGACAGGCATAAATGTGTCCAAAAATGGTTGTGTGTTGGCTTGGAGGCTTATAGGCCGACCGTGGTGGCAAGACGACATTAAGGAGGAAATGTCACATCGTAACCAAGGCTTTATGGGAATTTAGTGGGTCAGCCTTATATGGGTCAAGCCCCACCCATGGAAGCAATGTGTGGGAAAAGGCACATACGAAAGGAGGATGTGGGATGGATGACATAGGAAAGCAAGAAGGACATCAACATCTTTTTTATTCCACCATTGGCTAGCTGATGCATGAGCTAGAGCGAAGGTCGAGGGTGGAGGGCAAAGCCGCAGTAGGGAAATGAAGTCTGGGTTGAGTTAGGTAAAAATTCATTCGGATTTCATCAACAGGTCGAGTCGGGTTCCTTCCACAGGGCGCGTGCGGTGCAGTGTTCAGTGCATGGTCGAGTCGGGCTCCTTCCGCAGGACGCGTGCAGAACAATTTTCAGGGCAGGCACGTTCAGGTCAGCTCGGGTTTGTGCAATGCACCCACATTCAGGACACGTAAAACAATGTTTTAAGGTGTGGAGTTTTTTTAGCAGGGTCGAGTCGGGTCGAATGTGACCCGAACGCGTTCAGGAAACGCGTACAGACCGTGACCCCGGTGACCCGCGTTCAGGACACCCGGAACAATGTTTGAAGGCACGGAGTTTGTTCAGCATGGTCAGGCCAGGTCGAATGCGACCCAATTACGTTCAGGAAATGTGTGTAGACTGTGACCCTGGTGAACCACATGCAGAAACGCGTTCAGGGTGCCGAGGGCATCTGTGACCCGTGTGACCCACTCGAACCAGAATTCGTGCAGACTTCAGAGACATGTTCTGAAAGGGAATTTTGGGTTTTTTTTGGATTGTTTGCACTATTGGGAAGCTGTTAAGGCTAGAAAAAGGTACAAGCACATTTGGAAAGAAGAATAAATGGTTTATGGAGGCTTGGTTGTATAATTATTGCAGATTGTACATATTTATTGAAGCATAATACTAGGCACACTTATAATTAACGGGATTTTCCCCTCCCTTTAATGTATGGGCATTCATGTGGTTTGATATTGATGTTTATTGATTTTTTATTTACACACAAGAACACTTTGGAATATTAATTAAACAAGTCTTGAGTTAGGCGTAGTCTACTTTTTGAGTTTTTGAAAGGAGAAAAATAAGGTAGTGCCGCACCCGTCTATAGAGTGGTTGGGAGACTACCACAGGTATAGGAGCGTGATAGTTGGTATCATAGCTACATTTTAGTGGTTTTTTTATTATTGAGCAAGGATACAGTTGCAGTGTTGCAAGTGGTATTGAAGCTTGATGGGTGAGTTTGTTTCATTGGAAATGAACTTCAAAGAAATTAAAGAGAAGTCGAAGGAAGTGGAAAAGGAGTTTAATGAGGTGAGTCAGACCATTGATACATTGTGCAAGAGGATGAAATATGGCATGAGAAAATATGAAATGCTTCAACTTATGAAGAAAGTGAGAATTCTTCGAGAAGAAATGGGCAAGGTGGAAGAAGAGCGAAGGAAGTTACTTGATAAGCTTCTCAAACTTAGAGACCTTGGAAAGATGAAGCATGGACCAAGATGAACAAGTTGGACAAGGACCAAGCACATTACAAGCATCGATGGTGGATGATTCTCACAAGGATGTTGCAGATGTGGTAGAAGCCGAGGACGAACTTGATGAACAGGTTGGACCAGGGCCAAGCACATTGTAAGCATCGATGATGGATGATTCCGAGGAGGATGTTGAGGATGTGGATATGATTGAGGAAGGACTTGTGGAACAAGTTGAACCTAGACCAAGCACATTGCAGGAATTGGGGGATGAACCACATGGAAATTTTGTAGAAGTGACAATGATCGAGGAGGAACTTTATGAGTAGGCGGTACCATGATCGGAAGCATTGCAGACATTGATGAGGATAGAGGACACTCTCTTAGAGAGTCTTCATGAATATATGACTAGTGTTTCAATTGAGCATCTGGGAGATGGACCATATGTAGGGATGGGAAAGAAGATGACTTCTTTTCCAATACCATGGAGGACCTTTCCTCATATTACTATGATGGAACCTTTTACGTTGGAGAACTAAGGAGCATTTCTTGTTGTAGATCTTGATAGGGAAATTTGTGACCTCGCTCTAGTCGGTTCGAATTCCCGTGACAAAGGTGAAACTTGATGATATTTGTGATAGATATGGGTCTTGCTTAGCCACATGGAAATTGGCTAGGTGCTCGGCATGATTCATGGACTGCCTTGCTGGTAGGGCACATTGTTTTGGTAGACTTCTTCATTGCATACAACCAAGAAGGAACTGTCGGTGCACCTTTAGTGGGGGAGAAGCCTTGGAGGAAGTACCCATGATGATGATGGTAGAAGTGACCAAGGGCACTTAACCTATACACTATACACATGCTGGTGACTAGATTTGAGATGAGTCTACTCTTTATGGACACACAAGCAACCAAAAGTCACGTACATTGACATGAGGGCATGGCGAGACATTATGTGGAGACATTATGCAAGTGCACTTACTAGGTGCCCAATTATGAGCATCATGGAGGAGTGTCAAGCAGGAATATGCTGAGCATGATCGATTGTTGGTGCTACATGGAGATCTTTTATAGAGGGGTTCATGGATGTTGTTCACTTTCGAAAACAAGACATTGGTTGGATGAGCAGCCTATGAGCACATTCATATGACTTGTAGGGTGAGAACAACTTGTGGTGGCACTCATGGGAAATACAAGTATGCTTGCTGATGCTTTGGATAGGATGATGCATGGGAGTTCATGATGGAGTTTCATTCATTGGAGGCTTTATACAACAATGATCTTGCAGTATCTAGTTCACTGAGGAGCTTAGATCAACACTGGTCTTGATTTTGATGCACTATGGGATGCATACCTTTTAGCACATTTACAAGGTGTGCTTGTGAGGAGTCACTTGATGGAGATGATCAACAGGATGAATTGGAGGTTGATGGAGATGCGGCGATGGGATGCCTTGTTGGTATATACTTAGGCATGGGTTTAGCCTTGTTGACTTAAATTTGGTATGCACATTGGATGCATATTGCAGATGGGATGAACATAGCTTCATGGACATGAATATGGCACATTGTTGAGAGGATGTTCTTAACTTGATTTGAGGAGGACCTTTCACACGTGGATGATGCTCGATAGTTGTAGCTATCTTTTGAACATCACGTGGAGATTGGCATCATGGGCAGCAAATTTCATATAGAGATGGCTTGTTGGATGGACATCATGTTGCGGATGAGACAGATCTCCATGGATTAATTTACTCTCATATGGGATGGATCCTTGATTGAGTTGATGGGTGTGACATGATGCGAGAGGGACAACTAATGCATGGTATGAGGATGTGCATTCTCACAATGAGAATTTCTGGTTGGATTGATCACCCGAACAGTTTGATTTATGAGGGCTATAGCACTGTGTAGAGCTATGCACGGGTGCCTTGTTTTCATGCCCCTATACCTTTGGTGGTCTTTCAACCATGTTATAGATGGGGTGCAGCATTGTCGTACTTTTTCTTTTCATTATACTCAAGTATGTAGCCTACGTCTTTAGCAACACTTGTTAAATCAGTTGAGCAAATTTTCTTTCAAAATGAAGACAACATAAACATCATCATCATATCCACAATGTACACCCATACATACAAGGGAGGGGCAACTTCCTGTTAATAATGAGTCTGCTCGATAATATGTTTCATAAGTATTAAATACAATATAAGTTCCAATATAGAAAAAGGCCTCCTTTGCTCCTTGGCAAGGCAAGCCACCTTCTGTTGAAGCTTAAAATTCTTGAAAATAATTAACTAGCCAACAAACAATCATTTACAATGTTAGAATTCACCTCGGGAATTTTCTGCATAAAACTGCCCCAAGTGCTACCAGGTCACTTGGATCACCGCCTACCTATGATTTTAGACCTTCCCACGAGTTCTTTGTGTATCCAATCCACTTCCAAGCTATGTGGTTAGTTTCGACCCATCAATATGCACCCGCTGAAACTTTCGGCACTCAATTCCGACTTACGATGACCTCAAAACGAGCTCTGAACTGAAGTTTAGACCTCCTGTGGATGCCCTGCGGAAACGCGTCAAGTTAGGTCATTTCATTTGAGGGTGACCGTATCAATTTTTCTAAGTTTTGACTACCCAGGTGCCTTGTGCACGTTCGGGCAGCCCGTTTTCCATTTTCTCCCATGTGCGTCCATTCAGTCGGGCGTGCTGTGTTGTGCCAGGTGAGGGCGCCCAGCCAAACGAGCTTGGGTCGGGTCGTTTGGCCCAAGGGTGATCGTATTGGATTTGCTAAGTTGTGACCACCCGGGTGCCTTGTGCACGTTCGGGCAGCCCGTTTGTCGTTTTCTCCCATGTGCGTCCATTCAGTTAGCGTGCCGTGTCACGTCGGGTTGCTGCGCCCAGCCAAACGCAATCAGGTCGGGTCTTTTGGTCCAAGGGCGCCCATTTCATATTTGCTAAGTTGTGACCACCTAGGTCCCTTGTGCACGTTTGGGCGGTCCATTTTCCATTTTCTCCCATGTGCGTCCGTTCGATCGGGTGCGTCGGGTCACTGCGCCCGGCCAAACGCGCTCGGGTCAGGTCGTTTGGTCCAAGGGCGCTCGTTTCATATTTTCTAAGTTGTGACTGCCCGAGTGCCTTATGCACGTTCAGGTGGCCCATTTTCCATTTGCCCCCATGTGTGTCTGTTCAGTCGGGCGCGCTGCGTCGCGCCTGGTCGCCACACCCGACGAAACGCGCTCGGGTCGGGTCATTTGGTACGAGGGCACCCATTTCATATTTGCTAAGTTGTGACTATGCAGATGCCTTGTGCACGTTCGGGCAGCCCTTTTGTCATTTTCTCCCATGTGCATCCGTTCGGTTGGGTGTGCCGTGTCGTGCCAGGTCACCGCTTCGTACCGGGTCGCCGCACCCGTCCAAACATGCTCGAGTCAGGTCGTTTGGTCAGAGGGCACCCATACCAGATTTGCTAAGTTGTGACCGCTCGGGTGCCTTGTGCATGTTTGGGTGTCCCATTTGCCATTTTCTCCCATGTGTGTCCATTTGGTCGAGCGCGCCATGTTGCATCGGGTCGCCATGTTGCGCCTGGCCAAATGCGCTCGGGTCGGGTCATTTGGTCCGAGGGCGCCCGTTTCATATTTGCTAAGCTGTGACTGCTTGGGTGCCTTGTGCACTTTCGGGCAGCCCATTTTCCATTCACTCCCATGTGCGTCCATTCAGTCGAGCGCGTTGTGTTGCGTTGGGTTGCCACATCGCGTCGGGTCGCCGCGCCTAGCCAAACGAATTCGGGTCGGGTCATTTGGTCCGGGGGTGCCTCTTTCATATTTGCTAAGTTGTGACCACCCAGGTGGCTTGTGAACGTTCGGGCAGCCCATTTGCTGTTCGCTCCCATGTGCATCTGTTTGGTTGGGCACGCTATGTCATGTCGGGTCGCTGCGCCCAGCCAAACGTGCTCGGGTCGGGTCGTTTGGTCCGAGGGCGCCCGTTTCATATTTGCTAAGTTGTGACTGCCTAGGTGTCTTTTGCACATTAGCACAACCCTTTTTCCATTTTCTCCCATGTGTGTCCGTTCGGTCGGGCGCGTCGTGTCGTGCCAGGTCACCGCACCCGGCCAAACGTGCTCGAGTCAGGTTGTTTGGTCCAAGGGTGCTCATTTCATATTTGCTAAGTTGTGACCACCGAGGTGCCTTATGCACGTTCGGGTGGCCCATTTGTTGTTTGCTCCCATGCACATGCATTCAGTCGGGCGCGCCGTGTCGTGCCAGGTGAGGACATCTATTTGGGTGGGTGCTCCATTTTGCACTGGGTGAGGGCATGCGTTCGGGTCAGGTCGTTTGGTCCAAGGGTGCCCGTATCAGATTTGCTAAGTCGTGACTGCCTGGGTGCCTTGTGCACGTCAGGGTGGCCTGTTTGCTATTTTCTCCTGTGTGCGCCTGTTCAGTCCATTTGGGTGGGCATGCCGTGTCGCGCCGAATGAGGGTGTGCATTCGGGTCAAGTAATTTGGTACGAGGGCACCCGTATTAGATTTGCTAAGTTCTGACCGCCCAAATTCCTTGTGCACGTCTGGGCGACCCGTTTGTCATTTTTTTAGACCCACGAGTTGGACGCCTTTGACTCGGGTGAGTCAGGCGCCCCTCACGGGTGCTTGTGATTATTTTGAAAGACGGGTGCATGCCATGGTGACGTGCGCTCCCTTAAGGCATCTTGGCCATATTACAATTGGGCGGATGTGCGATGGTTATAGCAGTGACCAAACGTTAATTCTAGACATGATGTACAGACAGGCACGACACCAACACCAACACCGACGGTTGTAACATGGGTGACAGCGGGTGCATTGCCAAACGAGGGGGTTGGCCAGGGACCACTACGGGTCACCGATGCCCCACCATGACTCAACGTTATGGTATAAATACAAGTGGTCGAATGAAGTGTTGGGGCATCAAGGCAGCCATCCATAGAGTCACCGCAGCAAAGGATTTGCGAGTGAACAAGTGATGGGCTCACTGGGCGGGTGGCCAATGATCTAAAACAAAAAATAAGCAAAGGGTCGACTTGGGCGTGCGACGTGTAGCAGTGAGTGGTGACACGGGCGCTGTGGAACACAGAGCGGTGGCAAGTGTGATGGGTGCGTCGGGCAGCGTAAGGCACTACACGTATTAATGGGCAGAAGTCCTGGTTGTGGTAGAGCGGCGTGGGTCACGGGCGACGGGCGGTGGTGACATGGACACTGGTTGAGTCGGGTGACTCCCCGCTTGCCTGCACGGTCATGGGTCGTGTCGGGTCGTGCGGACTTGTAATCTATGTAAACAGGTGCCTGACCTGTATAATCCAGCGAGACAATTTTATCATATTTCTATATATAAAATTGCGTTTCTACAAATCTGTCTTGGTGCATTTCATGTTGCTGCTATTGTTTTATAATTCCGCAATAAAAAATAATAATAAGTGAAGACTAACACTTGTAAAAAAATTGGTAAGGCGTAGTCTGAAAAATGGAGAAAACAAAGAATGGCCATTTAGCCAGTGCCGCATGACCCGCCAGCAAGGGAGCAGAAGATGGGGGCATGACACGTTTTCTCCCATGTGCATCCATTTGGTCGGGCGCGGTGTGTCGCGCTGGGTGAGGGCATCCATTTGGGTGGGTGCGCCATGTTGCGTCGGGTCAGGGCATCCGTTCGGGTCGGGTCGTTTGGTCAGAGGGCACCTATATCAGATTTTCTAAGTTGTGACCACCCAGGTGCCTTGTGCACATCCAGGTGGTCCATTTTCTGTTTGCTCCCATGTGTGTCCATTCGGGTGAGGGTGTCCGTTCGGGCAGGCACGCCGTGTCGCACCGAGTCAAGGCGTCCGCTCAGGTCGGGTCATTTGGTCTGAGGGCACCCGTGTCATATTTTCTAAGTTGTGACTGTCCGAGTGCCTTGTGCACATTTGGGTGGCTCGTTTGCCGTTTTCTCCAATGTGCAGCCGTCCAGTCGGGCGCGCCGTGTTGTGCTAGGTGAGGGCGTCCGTTCGGGTAGGTGCGCTAGGTGAGTGCGTCGTTCGGGTCAGGTTGTTTAGTCTGAGGGTGCCTGTGTCAGATTTTCTAACTTGGGACTGCTCGGGTGCCTTATGCACGTCCGGGCGGCCTGTTTGCCATTTGCTCACATGTGTGTTTCGATCGGGTGCGCGACATGGGTCGGGTCGTTTGGTCCGAGGGCGTCTGTTTGGGTTGTGTTGTTTGGTCTGAGGGCGCCCGTGTCAGATTTTCTAAGTTGTGACCACCTAGGTGCCTTTTGCACGTCCGGGTGGCACGTTTGCCATTTGCTCCCATGTCCGTTCTTTCGGTCCATTCGGGTGGGCGCACCGTGTCGTGTCGGGTGAGGGTGTCTATTTGGGTCAGGTCATTTGGTCTGAGGGCACTTGTGTCAGATTTGCTAAGTTGTGATCGCCCAAGTGCCTTTTGCACGTCTAAGCGGCCCGTTTGCTATTTTCTCCCATGTGCGTCCATTTGGTCAGGCACGCTGTGTTGCACCGGGTGAGGGCATCCGTTCGGGTCAAGTCATTTTGTCTGAGGGTGCCCGTATCAGATTTGCTAAGTTGTGATTACCCAGGTGCCTTGTGCATGTCTGGGTGGCCCATTTTCCATTTTCTCCCATGTGCATCCATTTGGTCGGGCGCGCTGTGTCACGTAGGGTCAGGGCATCCGTTTGGGCATGCGCACCGTGTCGCACTGGGTGAGGGCGTCTATTTGGGTCGGGTTGTTTGGTCAGACGTCGCCTGTATTAGATTTGCTAAGTTGTGACCACTCGGGTGCCTTGTGCACGTCCGGGCGACCCATTTTTCGTTTGCTCCGAGGTGCATCCGTTCAAGTGAGGGCATCCATTTGGGTCAGGTCATTTGGTCCGAGGGCGCTCATGTCAGATTTTCTAAGATGTGACCGCTCGGGTGCCTTGTGCACGTACGAGCGACTCGTTTTCTGTGTGCTCCCATGTGCGTCCATTCGGTCGGGCATGCCATGTCGCGTAGGGTAAGGGCATCCTTTTGGGTGGGCGCGCTGGGTGAGGGCGTCCGTTTGGGTCGATTTGTTTGGTCTGAGGGCGCCCGTGTTAGATTTGCTAAGTTGTGACCGCCTGGGTGCCTTGCGCACATCTGGGGGGGTCGTTTGCTATTTTCTCTCGTGTGCTTTCATTCGGTTGGGCGCGCGACATGGGTCAAGTTGTTTGGTCCAAGGGCGTTTGTTTGGGTCATGTCATTTGGTCTGAGGGCACACATGTTAGATTTGCTAAGTTGTGACCACCACGGTACCTTGTGCACGTTCGGGTGGCCTGTTTTCCATTTGCTCCCATGTGCGTCCATTTACTGTTTTCCATTTTCCGTTTGCCATTCGACTCACATCTGGGCAGCCTGTTTGCTGTTTTCTCCCATGTGCGTCTGTTCGGGTGGGAGCGCCGTGTCGCGTCGGGTGAGGGCCTCTATTCGGGTCACATGGTTTGGTCTAGGGGAATATTTTTGGGTTGAGTCCTTTGGTCCGATGGTCCCCATGTCAGATTTGCTAAGTTGTGACCACCCGGGTTACTTATGCATGTTTGGGTTTCCCGTTTTTCGTCTTCTCCCATGTGCGTCCGTTCGAGTGGGTGCACCGTGTCGGGCCAGGTGGGGGCGTTCGTTCTGTCTGGGTCATTTGGTCCGAGGGCGGCTGTGTCAAATTTTCTAAGTTTTGACCGCCCAAGTGCCTTGTGCATGTCTGGGTGGCCCGTTTGCCATTTGCTCCCATGTGCGTTCGTTCGGGTGGGCACGCCGTGTTGTGCTGGGTGAGCGCATTCGTTCGGGTCGGGTCATTTGGTCTGAGGGCACCCGTCTGAGATTTGCTAAGTTGTGACCGATCGGGTGCCTTCTGGACGTCCGAGCAGCCCATTTTCCATTTTCTCCCATGTGCATCTGTTTGGGTGGGCGCATCATGTGAGGACATCTGTTCGGTCCATTCAGGTGGGCACACTGTGTCGCACCAGATGAGGGTGTCCATTCAGGTCACATCATTTGGTCCAAGAGAATCCATTTGGGTCGGGTCGTTTTTTCTGAGGGTGCCCATGTCATATTTTCTAAGTTGTGACCGCCCGAGTGCCTTGTGCACGTCCGGGCGGTCCGTTTTCCGTTTTCTCCCATGTGCGTCCATTCGGTCGAGCGTGCGACACAGGTCGAGTTGTTTGGTCTGAGGGCATCTGTCTGGATTGGGTCATTTGGTCCAAGGGTGCACATGTTAGATTTGCTATGTTGTGACCGCCTGGGTGCCTTATGCATGTCTGGGCAGCCCGTTTGCTGTTTTCTCCCATGTATGTCTGTTCGCTCCGTTAGGGTGGGCGCGCCGTATCGCGCCGTGTGAGGGCGTCTGTTCTAGTCAGCTCGATTGGTTCAAGGGTGCCCATGTCAGATTTGTTAAGTTGTGACCGCCTGGGTGCCTTGTGCACATCCGGGCGACCTGTTTTCCATTTGCTCCTATGTGCGTATGTTCGGTACGTTCGGGTGCACGCGCATTATCGTGTTGGCTGAGAGCATCCGTTTAGGTCAGGTTGGCTCAAGGGCACCCGTGTCAGATTTGCAAAGTTGTAACCACCAGGGTGCCTTGTGCACGTTCGGGCAGCCTGTTTTCCATTTTCTCCCATGTGCGTCCGTTCGGGTCGCATCGTTTGGTCTGAGGGCGTCCGTTTGGGTCGGGTCATTTGGTCCAATGCCGCCTATGTTAGATTTGCTAAGTTGTGACCGTCAGGTGCCTTGTGCACATTTGGGTAGCCCATTTTCCATTTGCTCCCATGTGCATCCATTCAGGTCACGTTGTTTGGTCTGAGTGCATCCATTTGGGTCGGGTCATTTGGTTCGATGGCGCCTGTGCTAGATTTGCTAAGTTGTGACTGCCTGGATGCCTTGTGGATGTTAGGGCAAATTGTTTGCCATTTGCTCCCATGTGCGTCCATCTGGGTGAGTGCGCCATGTCACGCCAGCTGGGGGCATCCGTTTGGGTCGGGTCGTTTGGTCCGATGGCACCCGTGTCAGATTTGCTAAGTTGTGACTGCTCGGGTGCCTTGTGCACGTAAAGGTGGCCCGTTTTCCATTTTCTCCCATGTGCGTCCCTTTTGGTGGGCACGCCGTGTCACACTGGGTGGGGGCATACGTTCGGGTCAGGTTGTTTGGGCTGAGGGCGGCCGTGTCAGATTTTCTAACTTGTGACTGCCCGGGTGCCTTGTGCACATCCAGGTGGCCCGTTTTTCGTTTGCTCCCATGTACGTCCGTTTGGGTCAGATCATTTGGTCCAAGGGCATCCGTTTGCGTTGGGTCATTTGGTCTATAGGCGCCCATGTCATATTTGCTAAGTTGTGACTACCTGGGTGCCTTGTGCACGTCAGGGCGGCCCATTTGTTATTTGATCCCATGTGCGTCCATTCGGGTGGGTGCGTCGTGTCACACCAGGTGAGCGCATCCATTCGGGTTGGGTCGTTTGGTCCGAGGGCACCCATGTTAGATTTTCTAATTCGTGACTTCCCGGGTGCCTTGTGCACATCTGGGCGGCCCATTTTCCATTTGCTCCAATGTGCGTCCGTTCGGGTGGACGCGCCGTGTGGCGCCGGGTGAGGGCATCCGTTCGGGTTTGGTCATTTGGTCTGAGGGTACCCGTGTGAGATTTGCTAAGTTGTGTCCACCCGGGTGCCTTGTGCACGTCCAGGCGGCCCGTGTTAGATTTGCTTTTGGTGTGAAAGGTGGGCTAGTAATTGAGTTGTTTTGTTTGGTTGTGCCTAAAGAATTGCCTTGGGTCATTTTTAGGGTTGCTGAATTTCTTCTCTCCATCACCACTCGATAGCATATGAGTGGTAATTTTGGCCATGCTCGTCCTCAGAGGCATGTTTGAACAATCTCTCCCATCTACTCTATTTTCTTGCAGTTGCATGAGGTTGTTGTGTGTGGCTCCTTGAGATGATTGTCTGCTTGTTGGCTTTGTTGAAATTGGTTCTTTGGTATCTCTCTCTCATGGCCCTTCATCGCACGTTTGCTATATTGAAATCATCTTTTTGCTATGTCAATTGTTGGCTCCGTCGATGTTAGATCTTCTCTATATTGTTCATCTCCTCCCTTTTTCTTGTGGGGGGAGGGGTTGGATTTTCGTGTGAAAGGTGGGTTGGTAATTGAGTTGTTTGTTAGGGTGTGCCTCAAGAATGGCCTTGGGTCATTTGTAGGGTTTTCGACTCTCATCTTCTCTCCATCCCCACTCGGTAGCACATGAATAGTAATGTTGGCCATGCTTGTCCTGGGAGGCATATGTGAAAAGACTTACCCTTTCACTCTATGTTCTCAGAGTTGGATGAGCTCACTGTGTGTGGCTCCTTGAGACAACTAGCCGGTCGCCTATGTCGGTCTCAGGGCCCTTGCTCGCTCATTGGCTCCTTCAATGTCGAATATTTGCTATATCGTTCACCTCCTTCCTGTTTGGTGGGTGGGAGAGGTGGGCTTCTCTCTCATTGGCTTCATGAAATCGTCTCTTGACTATATTTTTCACCTCCTCCCCTTTTGGTGGGGGGAGGGGTTGGATTTTCATGTGAAAGGTGGGTTGGTAATTGAGTTGGTTGTTCGGATGTGCCTGAAGAATGGCCTTGGGTCATTTGTAGGGTGGTCGACATTCATATTCCCTCCATCCCCACTCGGTAGCACATGAGCAGTAATGTTGGCCATGCTCATCCTTGGAGGCACATGTGAACAACTCCCCCTTCTCTTCGTGTTCTCGGAATTGGATGGGTTTTTGTGTGTGGCTCCTTGAGATGATTGTCCTCTTCATTGTTTGGCTCTTTATGGTGCCAGTTTCTTGTTCTTGTACTCTTTTCTATGTCAGCATTGTGGGTTGAGATGCATACATTTAAGAGGAATGTGGAAGGGTTTTGGTTGTAAGCTGGCCCTCTTGCTTGCTTTTTCCCTTGGGCGATGTAAGGAGCGGTTCTCCTTGTTGTAAAATTAAGGTTTGAAATTCCTTTCAAAGTGCACGACATCTATGCCTGCATTGGCTTTGAGCTTTTGATAGATGTGGTGGCCCATATGTTTGATCGAGTGGTCAGATTTTTCCTTGCATGTTGCATGCATAGTAGAATTATGTGGCTTGGAATGTTGAGACACAAGGTGATGGTTATTTCTTGTTTGGTTGATCGCATATGCGATTGTGGTCCAATGGGGATGAGGCTTGCTACGTTTATGGCGAGAGCTATATCTGGAAGGAGGAATTCAAGGTGGAATGCTTCGACCTCCCCCCTCTATGTGGAGGTGGCTACAGGTGAAAATTATTCATTGTCCAGTTGGTAAGTCGATGGGGCAATCTCCTAGGTTGCTTGTACACAGGGTGTGTGGGGTGCGGGGCTGCCTTATCCCTCCTCCTGTTCGGAAATGTTCATGCATTTTGTAGCGAGCCTCTTGATTTGCATTTATTTTATCCCTTTGCCTTCGCATCGAGGTTTCCCCAGCTGATCAAGCGATCGAGGTCCACCGTTGGTACTGTCCAGGTGGACTCCTAGGCGGTCTCGGTGCAAGGTGGGGAGGGTTGGAGGGGGGAATTTTTAAGAGAGGTTGCAATAATGGCCATTCTTGATTTATTTCCGTCCTTTTGCATCGAGGGTGCCATAGGTGATCAAATGATCAAGGTCCATTGTTGCTGTTGACCGAGTGGACTCCTAGGTGGCCTTGGTGCGGGGTGGGGAGGGTTGGGGTGACATTTCTAATAGAGGTTGTCGACTTGGTCATTCTCCTTCTACTTCCTTCTTTTTCCTTTGCAGTGAGGTTGCCACAGGTGATCAAGTGATCGAGGTCCCCTGTTGCTACTGCCCGAGTGGACTCCTAGGTGTCCTCGTTGCTGGGTAGGAAGGGTTGGAGGGAATTTTTAAGAAATGTTGTGGGGTGAGTTGTTCTCCCTTTATTTACTTACTTTGCTTTTGCATCAAGGTGACCACATGCGATTGGGTGATCGAGGTCCATCTTTGTTGCTGTCTGAGTGGACTACTAGGTGGCCTGTGTGCAGGGTGGGGATGTTCTTGAGGAGCTAAGATTGAGACTGGTCTTGATTTTGATGCACTATGGGATGCATACCTTTGAGCACATTTACGGGGTGTGTTTGTGAGGAGTCACTTGATGGAGATGATCAACGAGATGAATTGGAGGTTGATGGAGATGAAGCGATGGTATGCCTTGGTGGTATATACTTGGGCATGGGTTGAGCCTTCTTGACTTAAATTTGGTACGCACGTTGGATGCATATTGCAGATGGGATGAACATAGCTTCATGGACATGAATATGGCACATTGTTGAGAGGATGTTCTTGACTTGCTTTGAGGAGGACCTTTCACACATTGATGATGCTCGATAGTTGTGGCTATATTTTGAACAACACGTGGAGATTGGCATCATGGGCAGAAAAATTTCAGACAGAGATGGCTTGTTGGATGGACAACATGTTGTGGATGAGACGGATCTCCATGGATTACTTTACTATCATATGCGATGGATCCTTGATTGAGTTGATGGGTGTGAAAGGATGCGAGAGGGACAACTAACACATGGTACAAGGATGCGCATTATCACAATGAGAATCTATGGTTGGACTCATCACCCGACCAGTTTGATCTATGAGGGCTATAGCACCATGCAAAGTTATGCACGAGTGCCTTGCTATCACACCCCTATACCTTCGGTGGTCTTTCAACCTATGTGGTTAGCTTCAGCCCATCAATACGCACCCGCTAACACTTTTGGCACTCAATTTTGACCTACGATGACCTCAAAACGAGCTCTGAACTGATGTTCAGACCAGATCCGGACGCCCTGTGGAAACGCGTTCAGGTCGGGTCGTTTCGTTTGAGGCCGACGGTATCAATTTTTATAAGTTGTGACCGCCCGTGTGCCTTATGCACGTTTGGGTAGCCCGTTTGCCGTTTTCTCCCATGTGCGTCTGTTCGGTCGAGTGTGTCACGTCACGCCAGGTGAGGGCGCTCGACCAAATGCGCTCAGGTCGGGTCATTTGTTCCGAGGGCGCCCGCATCGGATTTTTTAAGTTGTGACCACCTGGGTGCCTTGTGCACGTTCGGGTGGCCCATTTGTCATTTTCTCCCATGTGCATCCATTCGGTTGGCGCACCGTGTCGCGACGGGTCACCGCGCCTAGCCAAATGCTCCTTGGTCGGGTCATTTGTTCCGAGGGTGCCCGTTTCATATTTGCTAAGTTTTGACCGCGTCGGGTGCCTTGTGCACATTCGAGTAGATCGTTTTTATTTTGCTCCCATGTGCGTCCATTCGGTCGGGCACGTCGCATCGCTTCGGGTTGCCGCGCTTGGCCAAACGCACTCGGGCTGGGTCGTTTGGTTCGAGGGCACCCGTTTCATATTTGTTAAGTTGTGACTGCCTGGGTGCCTTGTGCACGTCTGGGCGGCCTTTTTTCCATTTTCCCCCATGTGCGACAGTTCGGTCGGGTGCGTCAAGTCGCGCAGGTTTTCCGCGCTCATCGAAACACACTCGGGTCGGGTTGTGTTGTCAAAGGGTGCCCATTTCATATTTTCTAAGTTGTGATCGCCTAGGTGCCTTGTGCACGTTTCGGCAGCCCTTTTGCCATTTCCTCCCACGTGCGTCCATTCGGTCGGGCACGCCATGTCGTGCCGGGTCGCCGCGTCGCACCGAGTCGCCACACCCGGCCAAACGTGATCTAGTTGGGTTGTTTGGTCATAGGGCACTTGTACCAAATTTGCTAAGTTGTGACTGCTCCGCTCCCTTTTGCACATTTGGGCAGCCCATTTGCCATTTTCTCCCATGTGCATCCGTTTGGTCATGCGCACCGTGTCACAACGGGTCACTGTGTCACACCAAGCTGCCACATCGCTCCGGTTAGCCGCGCCCGACCAAACGCACTCAAGTCGGAATGTTTGGTTCGAGGGCGCCCATTTCATATTTGCTAAGTTGTGACCGCTCGGGTGCCTTGTGCATGTTCGGGTGGCTCATTTTCCATTTCCTCCCATCTGTGTCTGTTTGGTCGAGCGCGCCGTGTTTCCGCACCCGGCCAAACATGCTCGGGTCAGGTCATTTGGTCCGAGGGCACCCATATCAGATTTGCTAAGTTGTGACCACCTGTGTTCCTTGTGCACATTCGGGCAGCCTGTTTGCTGTTTGCTCCCATGTGCGTCCGTTTGGTCAGGCGCGCCGTGTCACGCTGGATGAGGGTGTCCAATCGAGCGAGTGCACTGTCTCGTGCCAGGTGAGGGCATGCGTTCGGGTCAGTTCATTTGGTGCGAGGGCACCCGTATCAGATTTGCTAAATTGTGACTGGCCGGGTGCTTTGTGCACGTCCGAGTGGCCTGTTTTCCGTTTACTCCGGTGTGCGCCCGTTCGGTCCATTTGGGTTGGCACACCATGTTACGTCGGGTGAGGGTGTCCGTTCAAGTTGGGTCATTTGGTCTGAGGGCACCCGTATCAGATTTTCTAAGTTGTGACTGCCCGGGTGCGTTGTGCACATCTGAGCGGCTCGTTTGTCGTTTTCTCCCATGTGTGTCCGTTTCTTCAGGCGCGCCGTGTGGCGCCAGGTGAGGGCATTCATTTGGGTGTGCATGCCATGTCGCGCTAGGTCAAGGCGTTCGTTCGGGTCGGGTCGTTTGTTTAGAGGGTGCCCATATCAAATTTGCTAAGTTGTGATTGCCTGGGTTCTTTGTGCACGTCCGAGCGGCCTGTTTTCCATTTGCTCGCATGTGCGTTAGTTCGGGTGACGGTGTCTGTTCGAGTGGGTGCATCATGTCGCGCCAGGTTAGGGCATCCATTCAGTTGGGTTGTTTAGTCTGAGGGTACCCGTGTCAGATTTTCTAAGTTGTGACTGCCTGGGTGCCTTGTGCATGTCCAGGTGGCCCATTTTCCGTTTTCTCCCATGTGCGTCCGTTTGGTCGGGGGCGCCATGTCACGCAAGGTGAGGGCGTCCATTTGGGTGGGCGTGCCAGGTGAGTGCGTCTGTTTCGGTTGGGTCGTTTGGTCTAAGGGCGTATGTGTCATATTTGCTAAGTTGTGACCGCCTGGGTGCCTTGTGCACGTTAGGGTGGCGCATTTTTTGTTTTCTCCCATGTGCGTCTGTTTGGTCGGGTGCGTGACACGGGTCAGGTCGCTTGGTCCAAGGCGTCTATTTGGGTCATTTCAATTGGTCCGAGGGCACCGATGTCATAATTGCAAATTTGTGACCTCTCGGGTGCCTTGTGCATGTCTAGGCAGCCCGTTTGTCATTTGCTCCCATGTGCGTTCGTTCGGTTCGTTCGGGTGGGCACGCCGTGTCACGCTGGGTGAGGGCATCCGTTTGAGTCAGGTTGTTTGGTCCGAGGGCACCTGTGTCATATTTGCTAAGTGGTGACCACCCGGGTGCCTTGTGCACATCCAGGGTGCCTGTTTTCCATTTTCTCCCATGTGCGTCCATTCGGTCCGTTCGGGTGGGCGCACCGTGTCGCGCTGGGTGAGGGCATCCCTTTGGGTCGTGTTGTTTGGTTCGAGGGAATCTATTTGGGTTGGGTCATTTGGTCCGAGGGTGCTCGTGTCAGAGTTTCTAATTTGTGACTTCCTGACTGTCTTGTGCACGTCCAGGCAGCCCGTTTGCCATTTTCTCCCATGTGCGTCTGTTCGGTCAGGCATGTGACACGAGTCGGGTCGTTTGGTCCGAGGGCATATGTTTGGGTCAGGTAGTTTGGTCCGAGGGTGCCTGTGTCATATTTTCTAAGTTGTGACCGCCTGGGTGCCTTGTGCACATCTGGGCAACCCGTTTTCCATTTTCTCCCATGTGCGTCCGTTCGGTCCATTCGGGTGGGTGCGCCGTGTGGTGCCGGGTGAGGGAATCTGTTTAGGTCGGGTCGTTTGGTCCGAGGGTGCCCATGTTATATTTGCTAAGTTGTGACCACCTGGGTGCCTTTTGCACGTCCAGGTGGCCCGTTTGCCGTTTTCTCCCATCTGTGTCTGTTCGGTCCATTCGTGTGGAGGGCCGTGTCGCACCGGGTGAGGGCGTCTATTTGGGTTGGGTCATTTGGTCCGAGGGCGCCCGTGTCGGATTTGCTAAGTTGTGACTGATCGGGTGCCTTGTGCATGTCTGGGCGGCCTGTTTTCCGTTTTCTCCCATGTGCGTCCAATCGGGTGGGCGCGCTGTGTCGCACTGGGTGAGAGCCTCCGTTCAGGTCACATCATTTGGTCTGGGGGTGTCCATTTAGGTCGGGTCATTTGGTCTGATGGCGCCCATGTTAGATTTGATAAGTTGTGACTGTGTGGGTGCCTTGTGCATGTTCGGGCAGCCCATTTTCCATTTTCTCCCATTTGCGTCCGTTCAAATGGGCGTGCCATGTCTGGCCGGGTGGGGGCATCCGTTCAAGCCAGGTTGTTTGGTCCGAGGTTGGCCGTGTCAGCTTTGCTAAGTTGTGACAGCCCAGATTCCTTGTGCACGTCAGAGTAGCCCATTTTCCATTTGTTCCCATGTGCGTTCGTTTGGGTGGGCACGCAGTGTCGCGTCGGGTGAGGGCATCCGTTTGAGTCAAGTCGTTTGGTCCGAGGGCACCTGTGTGAGATTTGCTAAGTTGTGACCGCCGAGGTGCCTTGTCCACGTCCAGGCATCTCGTTTGCCATTTTCTCCCATGTGCGTCCGTTAGGGTGGGCGCACCGTGTGAGGGCGCTCGTTCGGTCCATTCGGGTGGACGTGTTGTGTCGCGCCGGGTGAGGGCGTCCATTCGGGTCATGTAATTTGGTCCGAGGGCATCCGTTTGGGTCAGGTCATTTGGTCTGAGGGTGCCCGTGTCATATTTGCTAAGTTTTGACCGCCCGGGAGCCTTGTGCATGTCTGGGCTGCCCATTTGTCATTTGCTCCCATGTGCATCCGTTCAATCGGGCGCGTGACACGGGTCGGGTCGTTTGGTCCAAGGGCGTCCATTTGGGTCGGGTCGTTTGGTCCGAGGGCACCTTTTTCAGATTTGCTAAGTTGTGACCACTTAGGTGCCTTGTTCACGTCTCGACGGCCCGTTTGACGTTTTATCCCATGTGCATCCGTTCAGTCTGTTCGGGTGGGCGCACCGTGTCGCGCCAAGTGAGGGCATCCATTCTAGTCGGCTTAGTTCATCCAAGGGCGCCCATGTCAGATTTGCTAAGTTGTGACCACTTGGGTACCTTATGCACATTCGGGCAACCCATTTTCCTTTTGCTCCCATGTGTGTTCGTTCAATCTATTCGGGTGGGCGCACCATGTCACACCGGGTGAGGGCATCCGCTCAGGTCGGGTCGTTTGGTCCGAGGCCGCCCATGTTATATTTGCTAAGTTGTAACCTCCTTGGTGCCTTGTGCACGTCCGAGAGGCCTGTCTGTCATTTTCTCCCATGTGCGTCCATTCGAGTGGGCGCGCCGTGTCACGGTGGGTGAGGGCCTCCATTCGGGTCGCATCGTTTGGTCCGAGGGCATTGGTTTGGGTTGGGTCATTTGGTCCAATGGCGCCTGTGTCAGATTTTCGAAGTTGTGATTTCCCGGGTACCTTGTGGACATTCAGGTGGATTTTTTGTCATTTTCTCCCATGTGCGTCCATTCGGGTCGCGTCATTTGGTCCGATGCCACCCATGTCATATTTTCTAAGTTGTGACCGCCTGAGTGTCTTGTGCACATCCGGGCGGCCCGTTTTCATTTTTCTCCCATGTGCATCCATTTGGGTGGCCGAGATGTGTTGCGCCGGGTGGGGGCGTCTGTTTGGGTCGGGTCATTTGGTTCGATGGCGCTCATCTCAGAGTTGCTAAGTTGTGACTGCCCGGGTGGCTTGTGCATGTCCGGGTGGCCCGTTTGTCGTTTTCTCCCATGTGCGTCTGTTCGGGTGGGTGTGCCATGTCACGCCAAGTGGGGGCATCTGTTTGGGTCGGGTCATTTGGTCTGAGGGCAGTCGTATTATAATTTTCTAAGATGTGACTGCCTAGGTTCCTTATGCACATCCGGGCGGTCCATTTGCCATTTTCTCTCATGTGCGTCCATTCGGTGAGGGCATCCTTTCGGGCAGGCGCCCCATGTGGCGCCGAGTGAGGACGTCAGTTCAAGTCAAGTCTTTTGGTCTGAGGGCACCCGTGTGAGATTTGCTAATTTATGGTCGCCCGGGTGCCTTGTGCACGTCCGGGGGGCCTGTGTCAGATTTTCTTTTTGTGTGAAAGGTGGGTTGGTAATTGAGTTGTTTTGTTCGGTTGTGCCTGAAGAATGGCCTTGGGTCATTTCTAGGGTCGCCGACTTTCTTCTCTCCATCACCACTCGGTAGCATATGAGTGGTAATTTTGGCCATGCTAGTCCTCGGAGGAATGTTTGAACAATATCTCCCATCCACTCTATTTTCTTACAGTTGGATGGGGTTGTTTTGTGTGACTCCTTGAGATGACTGTCTGCTTGTTGGATTTGTTGAAATCGGTGCTTTGGTATCTCTCTCCCGTGGCCCTTGGTTACACATTTTCTTTGTTGAAATTAGCTTTTTTCTATGTCACTTGTTGGCTCCGTCGATGTCAAATCTTCTCTATATTGTTCATCTCCTCCCTTTTTTCTTGTGGGGGGAGGGGTTGGATTTTCATGTGAAAGGTGGGTTGGTAATTGAGTTGTTTGTTCGAGTGTGCCTGAAGAATGGTCTTGGGTCATTTGTAGGGTCTTCAACTCTCATCTTCTCTCCATACCCACTTGGTAGCACATGAGCGGTAATGTTGGCCATGCTTGTCCTGGGAGGCATATGTGAAAAGACTTCCCTTTCACTCTATGTTCTCAGAGTTGGATGAGGTCAATGTGTGTGGCTCCTTGAGACAACTGGCCAGTTGACTATGTCTCTCTCGTGCCTCTTGCTCGCTCGTTGGCTTCATCGATGTCGGCTCTTTGGTATATTGTTCACCTCCTCCATTTTTTGGTGGGTGGGAGAGGTGGGATTTTCTCTCGTTGGCTTCGTGAAATCGGCTCTTCGCTATATTTTTTGCCTCCTCCCCTTTAGGTGGGGGGAGGGGTTTTATTTTCATTTGAAAGGTGGGTTGGTAATTGAGTTGCTTGTTCGAGTGTGCCTAAAGAATGGCCTTGGGTCATTTGTAGGGTGTTCAATATTCATATTCTCCCCATCCCCACTCAGTAGCACATGAGCGGTAATGTTGGCCATGCTCATCCTTGGAGGCACATGTGAACAACTCCCCCTTCTCTCCTTGTTCTTGGAATTGGATAGGTTTTTGTGTGTGGCTCCTTGAGATGACTGTCCTCTTCATTGTTTGGCTCTTTATGGTGCCAGTTTCTTGTGCTTGTACTCTTTTCTATGTCAGCATTGTGGGTTGAGATGCATTTTGGTTGTAAGATGCCCCTCTTGCTTGCTTTTTCCATTGGGCGATGTGAGGAGCAATTCTCCTTGTTTTAAAATTAAGGTTTGGAATTCCTTTCAGAGTGCACGTCATCTATTCCTGTGTTGGATTTGAGGTTTTTATAGATTTGGTGGCCCATATGTTTGATCGAGTGGTCGGATTTTTCCTTGTATCTTACGTGCATAGTAGAATTATGTGGCTTGGAATGTTGAGACACAAGGTGATGGGTATTTCTTGTTTGGTTGATCGCGTATGCAATTTTGGTCCAATGGGGATGAGGCTTGCTACGTTGATGGCAGGGGCTATATCTGGAAGGAGGAATTCAAGGTGGAATGTTTCTACCCCCCTCCTCTGTGTGGAGGTGGCTACAAGTGAAAATTATTCATTGTCCAATTGGTAAGTCGGTGGGACAATCTCCTAGGTTGCTTATATGCAAGGCGTGTGGGGTTCAGGGCTGCCTGATCCCTCCTCCTGTTCATAAATGTTGATGCCTTTTGTACCAAGCCTCTTGATTTGCATTTTTTTTCTCCCTTTCCCTTCGCATCAAGGTTGCCCCAGGCGATCAAGCGATCGAGGTCCATCGCTGTTGCTGTCCGGGTGGACTCCTAGGTGGTCTCGGTGGGGGGTGGGGAGGGTTGGAGGGGGGGATTTTGAAGAGAGTTTGCAGGATCAGCCGTTATTGATTTATTTATGTCCTTTTGCATCGAGGGTGCCATAGGCGATCAAACAATTGAAGTCCAATGTTGCTGCTAACCGGGTGGACTTCTAGGTGGCCTTGGTGCTGGGAGGGGAGGGTCAGGGTGGCATTTCTAATAGAGGTTGTTGACATGGTAATTCTCCTTCTAGTTCCTTATTTTTCCTTTGTAGTGAGGTTGCCGCAGGCGATCACGTGATCGAGGTCCACTGTTGCTATTTCCTGGGTGGACTCCTAGGTGTCCTCGCTGCTGGGCAGGAAGGGTTGGAGGGAATTTTTAAGAAACGTTGTGGGGTGGGTTGTTCTCCATTTATTTAATTACTTTTATTTCACATCGAGGTCGCCGCTGGCAATCGAGTGATCGAGGTCCATCGTTGCTGCTATCCGGGTGGAATCCTAGGTGGCCTTGGTCCAGGGCGGGGACGGTTGGGAGGCATTTTAGAGAGAGATTGTTTGTGGGGTTGGTCATTCTCCAATTGTTTCCTTTGTTTGACTTTGCATCGAGGTTGCTGTAGGCACTCGAGGTCCACTATTACCACTGTCAGGGTGGACTCCTAGGTGGCCTTGGTATGAGGTGGGGAGGGTTTGGGGGGCATTTCTAAAAGGGTACTTTTTTTGTTTTCTTCCCTTTGTCTATTCATTGTGGATGTCGTTGGTGATAAGGCAGGCTTTTGCCATCCTTGCTGGTTCGGGGGTGGTTACCAACTCCTAGGCGGCCTCGGTGTAATGTGACTTGGTGGGGTGACCCATTTTTTCACTTTGTGGATCTTGCATCCATCGTTCATTACGTTTGATGTCTTGCATGTCGTTGGCATGTAGTGTGTGTGGGCTCTAATCCCTTCTTGGGGATGCAAGAGTTGCAAGGTATAAGAGCTTTACATGATATTTTTACCTCTCTTTGATGTGATGGGTGTTCAGGCTGGCTCTCTGTAAGAGAGAACTTTGAATGCCCTTTGAATTGGGAGGGTGCTACCTGGTTGATCCTGCCAGTAGTCATATGCGTGTCTCAAAGATTAAGCCATGCATGTCTAAGTATGAACTAATTTAGACTGTGAAACTGTGGATGGATCATTAAATCATTTATAGTTTTTTTGATGGTACTCTATTGTAGGTTTTAACCCTGAACAGAAATGATCTACACACGAATATTATAACAGAAAATAAACAATAGCGAGAGCATAAAACATAAAACAGATAAACACAGAGATTTTCCCCTGGATCCCAAATCGGGACGACCAGCTTGATTTTTCATTATATTCCTTTTAGTGTTACAACACATATATATACATGCCGGAGCATACATAAACCCCAAACCATTAACCCTGGATTAGAACATAACCGTAGTTCCCTTGACCGGATCTACAAAAATACCAGGGGCCGAAAACCATCGAACCCCAAAACCATGTGCAAAACCATGCAAAAAACCATGGACAGCAGTTACCATAGAAGTCTAGGACCAAAGACTCGTGGGCGTGCCTGAGACCTGACAGAGGGGACTACCACCCCCTGTATTTGCATTGGGCCGTATGAAAGGGAAATTTGTCTATCTTACCCCAGCATTCTTCTTAGTCATGGAAATAATATAACACATACCCAAAATTATCCCACTTGTTGTTTTCTTTCCACGGGGGGTCACAAGAGAGCTTAGTCATTGGCCCAATTCTTCAACACCCATTGTTTCTCTACACCTAGAGAATTTATGAGTGCTCACAGACTTTGTTAATGCATCTGCAACATTCTTCAAAGTGTCCACATTTACCAGCAACACCGTTTTAGCCTCAACCATATCTCTAACAAAGTGATATTGAAGATCAATGTGCTTTGTCTTTGAATGATAGGCAGGGTTCTTAGCCAAGAAAATTGCACTTTGGATATCACAGTCTATCCTTATATCCTGTTGTACCAACCCCATACTTGAACACAATCTCTACAACCAAATTTCTTCCTTGATTGCATGAGTGGCTGCTATGTATTCTACCTATGTAGTTGAAAGAGCCACTACAGACTGTCTTTTACTCATCCAACTGATTGTGCCTCCAAATAGGCTAAACACATACCCACTTGTATATCTTATTTGGTCCAGATCTCCAGCCCAGTCTGCATCAACAAAACCATGAATGTCCAACATTATTTCCAATCCTGGTCTTCCCTGGTAGCACAAGCCATAATCACTAGTGCCACGTAAATATCTGAAAACCCGCTTCACTACTGTCCAATGCTCCTTCCCTGGGTTTGACATAAACCTGATCAATACTCCCACTACATGTGCAATGTCTGATCTAGTACAGACCATTGCATACATCAGGATACCCACTACACTTGCATATGGAACACGGGACATATCCTCCTCTTCTTCTTATGTCTTGGGACATTGTTCAACAGATAGATTTACACCTACAGGAATAGGAACATTCACTAGTTTACTATCCTACATATTGAACCTCTGCAATATATTCTCAACATACTTCTTCTAGTTTAAACAAAGCTTCCTCTTTTCCCGAATTCTCTTAATTTCCATGCCCAAAATATAGTTTGCAGCACCAAGATCCTTCATGTCGAATTTGGAGAACATATGGGTCTTCAAATCTTGGATAATTTCTTTGTCATTTCCAATCAACAACATATCATCCACATACAAGACTAAATAAATAACACGGTCACCAACTAATTTAAAATAAACATAGTGATCCTCCTTGCTTCTGGTGAAGCCAAGTCCCCGTATATAGGTGTCAAATTTCTGATACCACATCCTTGGTGACTGTTTTAACCCATACAAAGACTTCTTCAACCTGCATACCAGTTCTTTCTTACCCTTCACCATAAAGCTCGGGTTGCTTCATGTAAATCGCCTCTTCCTAGATCCCCGTGAAGAAATTTTTGTCTTCACATCCATCTGTTCTATCTCAAAATCAAATGCAGCAGCAACAGATAAAAGTAATCTAATAGAAGTAACTTTGGAAACAGGAGAAAAAATATCACCAAAACCAATTCCTGGCACTTGGGAATAACCTTTTGCTACCAACCAAGCTTTGTATTTCTCCACCTTGCCTTCTACATTCATATTATTCTTAAACACCCATTTTCTCCTGATGGGCTTCCTTCCAGCCGGCAACTCCACCAGATCCGATGCCTCATTTTTGTGCAAGGATGCCATTTCATGAACCATGGCCTCCTTCCAAAGTTTTCCATCCTCGGAATCTACTGCCTCCCTGGTAGTTCTGGGATCATCATCAGTTATAGTTAAGGCAAAACCTGAACAGAAAGCAGATGGACTATACCTTTCTGGTTGCCTTCTTTCCCGAACTGATCTTCTCAAAGCTGGGGTTTGTGGCTCTTCCTCTTCTGAATCTTCTTCTATTGTAGAGTCTGATTCATCCTCCTTTAGCTCAAACTCTATCTTCTCAAGTTCCTTTGGTAGGAATTCATGTGTAACAACATTTTTCACCTCTCTAAACACCACATCTCGGCTGTACACAACCTTCCTTGTTTTTGGGTCCCAAATCTTGTAACCTTTTAAACCATCCTTATACCTAATAAAGATGCACCTTTCGGATTTATTATCCAACTTGGTCCTTTTCTAATTTGGAACATGTACATATGCATCACATCCAAATACCATCAGATGTGAATGAGAGGGTTTCTTACCAGTCTATACCTCATGTGGAGTCTTATCCTCCAATGCCGATGTGAAGGGATCTGGCATCCGTTGGAAGGCGTGCAGCTTCCACTTTCCGGGCTTAGAATTATTGTCCTAACCCAATACCATTGAGCATGCTTCTTGCCTTTTCCATCAATGTTCTCTTCATTATTTTAGCAACTCCTTTTTCTGAGGTGTGTATGGAGTAGTATTTTGTCATGATATACAACACTTATTACAAAACTCTTCAAATTCCTTCTTGCAGAACTCCCTACCATTATCTGTCCTCAACGCCTTTATCTTCTTCTTTGTGTGGTTTTCCACCAGAGCCTTAAATTCTTTAAATTTGTCAAATACTTCAGATTTCTTCCTCAAGAAATATATCCATGTATTCCCTGAGAAGTCATCTATGACTGAAACATAGTACACAGACTTTCCCAGTGATGGAACTGACACAGGTCCAAACACATCACTGTGCACAAGCTCTAATATCTTGTTTGCTCTCTTAGCACTGCATGGAAAATCTGCATCTGATTCTCCCTATGGTACAAGAATACCACAAAATCAAATCAGAGAAAATTGCATATACCTTCTACCATACCATCTCTATGCAAAAGATTCGAAGGCGCTTCTCCAATATGTGTGCAGGGATCTTGATGCCATAGCATGGTCTTTTTCTGGAGACACCTAGGCTTTACGTCCCACTTTCAGAACCAATTGTTACACCTTATCAATAATAGTGCTACCTTGTAGCTTGTACATAGTCTCAGCCCGAACTTCCCACATTAATACCAAGTTCTAACCACTTGCATCTTCTAACACTCATACCGCATCATTCATCTGACAAGGTAAATTAGATTTCAGCCAATGCAAGAATATGTAGAACACCAAGAAGTGTTCTAATTCTTCCACCTTGCAGCTTAAACCTTAATTTTCCATGTCTGGCGATTTTGGCCTTCCTATCATCCCTTAAGAAGACATCACCACCATCATACTTCTCATAATCACAGAAACACTCTCTATGGGGAGTGAAGTGAAAGGATGCACCTGAGTCAATCAACCATGCCTCATTATCTACATGTGTATTTGAAGAAGACCCACACACATCCCCACCTTCATCCTGAAAGGGTTTTTGCTCGTAGGAAGGAGCATCATTAGATCCTTTCCTTTCAGAGCTTCAACTGCGAACATTTTGTGAGTTTCTCCTTCCTTTCCACATTTCTAGCACACCTTTACAAACTTTCCAGGAGATTTACATCTCCCTCTAGATTTAGATGTCCCACTCGAAACCTTATTCTTGTTTCTGTTTTGGGACCTTCCTCGTACAGATAAGGCATCTCCATTTTGACCCTCCATATTTTTCCGTCTCATTTCCTCCGACAGCAAGATTGAGACAATGCCATCAAAATTCAAGGTAGTTGTATTGCTACCTATTGCAATAACCAAACAGTCCCACAAGTTTGGTAGAGAACACAACAAACTGATGCATCTATCTTCATATGAGATTTTAATATCAATAGATGATAGTTGACTTACCACAGTATTGAAGGCGTTCAGATGCTCTGTCACCGAGTCTCCATCCTTCATCCTCAGGTTATACAGATTTTTCCACAGGAACAACTTATTCACCAGAGACTTAGATTGGTACAAAGTCCCAAGTTTTTCCCATAAATTCTTCGCCGTAGCTTCCCCAGATACATTCAAAAATACTGAATCTGAGACACACAATCGTATTGTGCTCTTAGCCTTCCGATCCAGTTTCTTCCAGTCTTCATCTGACATTCCCGTTGGCTTAGTACCTGGATCTACCGCGATCCACTGATCTTTATCCACCAGCAAATCCTCCATCTTGAGCTTCCACAACTCAAAACTCTGACCATTAAATTTCTCGATCTCTATCTTTCCGCCGCCACACTTTCACCGCAAGAATCTATCCCACAGACCTCCCACTAAACAAAAAGGAGTCCGGCCCGAACGAAAACCTCAAATTTCATGAAGGTGTCCTCTTTAGCGGGGAAACATCCCCGATACCAAATGTAGGTTTTAACCCTGAATAGAAATAATCTACACACAAATATTATAACAGAAAATAAACAATAGCGAGAGTATAAAACATAAAACAGATAAACACAGAGATTTTCCCCTGGATCCCAAATCGGGACGACCAACTTGATTTTTCATTATATTCCTTTTAGTGTTACAACACATATATATACATGTCGAAGCATTCATAAACCCCAATCCATAAACCCTGGATTAGAACATAACCATAGTTCCCTTGACCGGATCTACAAAAATACCAGGGGCTGAAAACCATCGTACCCCAAAACCATGTGCAAAACCATGCACAAAACCATGGACGTGGACTACCCACCAGAAATTAAGGACAAAAAATTTTCACCGTGGAGCTGCCCCGGACCCCAACAGGGGGGGCGGCTACCACCCCCCCTGTGACCCCCCCGTTGTGCCCAGCACAAAGCGGGGGTGATCGCCCCCCCTCTTACTGCGTGTGCTTAGTCATGGAAAGAATATAACACATACCCAACACATACTACTCGGATAACCATAGTAATTCTAGAGCTAATACATGCACCAAGTCCTGACTCTTTGGAAGTGATGCATTTTTTAGATAAAAGGCTGGCGCAAGCTTGCTTGCTTCTCCAGTGAATCATGATAACTCGATGGATCACACAACCCTTGTGCTGGCAATGCTTCATTCAAATTTCGTCCCTATCAACTTTCAATGGTAGGATAGAGGCCTACCATGGTGGTGATGGGTGACAGAGAATTAGGGTTCAATTCTGGAGAGGGAGCCTGAGAAATGGCTACCACATCCAAGGAAGGTAGTAGGCGCGCAAATTACCCAATCCTAACATGGGGAGGTAGTGACAATAAATAACAGTACTGAGCTCATCCAGTCTAGTAATTGGAATGAGTACAATCTAAATCCCTTAACGAGGATCCATTGGAGGGAAATTCTACTGCCAGCAGCCACGGTAATTCTAGCTCCAATAGCATATATTTAAGTTGTTGCAGTTAAAAATCTCGTAGTTGGATCTTGGGTCATAAAGGTCAGTCCACCTACTCGGTGTTCACCTACCCATCCATCCCTTTTGTTGGCAGCATGCTCCTGGCCTTAACTAGCTGGATCACAGCTCCGGATATGTTACTTTGAAAAAATTAGAGTGCTCAAAGAAAGCTTATGCTTTGAATAAATTAGAATGGAATAATGTGATAGGAGTCTTGTCGTATTGTGTTGGCCTTCAGGACCAGAGTAATGATTAATAGGGACTGTCGGGGGCATTTGTACTTCATTATCAGAGGTGAAATTCCTAGATTTATGAAAGATGGACCACTGCGAAAGCATTTTTCAAGGATGTTTTCATTAATCAAGAATGAAATTTGGGGGCTTGAAGACGATTAGATACCGTCCTAGTCTCAACCATAAACAATGTCGACCAGGGATCGGTAGATGTTTCTCTAAAGACTCCGCCAGCACCTTCTGAGAAATCAGAGTGTTTGGGTTCTGGGGGGAGTATGGTCGCAAGGTTGAAACATAAAGGAATTGATGGAAGGGCACCACCAGGAGTGGAGCTTGCAGATTAATTTGAATCAACACAGGGAAAATTACCAAGTCCATACATAGTAAGGATTGACATATTGAGAGCTCTTTCTTGATTCTATGGGTGGTGGTGCATGGCCGTTCTTAGTTGGTGGAATGATTTTTCTGGTTAATTCCGATAGCGAACGAGACCTAAGCCTGCTAACTAGCTACGCGGAGGTTCCCCTTCGTGGCCAGCTTCTTAGAGGGACTATGGCCATTTAGGCCATTGAATTTTGAGGCAATAATAGGTTTGTGATGCCCTTAGATGTTCTAGGCTACACGCACGCTACACTGATGCAACCAATGATTTTTTCTTCCTGGTTCGAGAGCATTGGGAAATATTCTAAAATTGCATCGTGATGGGGATAGACCATTGCAATTATTGGTCTTCAACGAGGAATTCCTAGTAAGTGCATGTATTCAACTGGTGTTGACAATGTCCCTGCCATTTTTACACACTGCCCATCGCTCCTACCAATTGAATGATCCGGTGAAGTGTTCAGATTGCATCGATGACGGTGGTTCACCGCTATTGACGTTGTGAGAAGTTCCTTGAACCTTATCATTTAGAGGAAGGAGAAGTTGTAACAAGGTTACCGTAGGTGAACCTGTAGTAGGATCATTGATAGCAGGGTTTTCTTTTTCATTTGGGTTCTGTGGGTTTCGATTACATGTAATCTAGGAACGTGTGGTGTGTCTCTAGGAGAGCAGGTTTGATGCTTGTCGGGGTGGTGCCTCTTGCGAAAGAGACTCGCAACAAATTTTAGTTGCCTATATTGAGTTTACACTTTTTATTTCGTGTACTTGCAAGTGATGCTTGTGCTTGTCCCATCCTTTTTTATTGTTTCCCCTAATGTGTTTTTTGTATGGGGTTCAGAAGCTCGTTGCTCAAGAGCCCCTTCTCCAACGGTATGTTCAACAGGGCAGGGTTGCTGTAGTTGAGGTGCTTGGGAAATACGATGGAAAAATTCAGACTCATTTGTAGCGGTGGTGCTAGGTCCTTTGTTCATTGGAAGATGTGGGCCTCCATAGTTGGTTCTCTCCAAAAGGCGGCGGCGGTGCTTTATTATGTTTTTTCTTAGGCGAGCCTTTTTGTTGGTGGTTGGTTTAAGGGAGTGGTTGCGCGTGTGCTTCCTATCTCAACCCTTTTGTGAGGGTAAAATGTCGAGGTGGGGTCAAGTATGGGATGGATGAAGAGTGGAGCAATCCATTGGGCTAGCCACCCTAGTCCTCTCAACTGTTCCTTGACATGCACTCGCGGAAGGGTTGGGTCTAGGTAATGAAATAGCCCTCCCTTGGTCTGAACTCCATCAAGATTGCAAGTTTCCTCATCAATGGGCATGAGGTAGCATTATTTTCTCGTGCCTTTGGTGTTGAGGGAATTCCTCATCCTTTCTTGAGCCACTCCCCCTTACAAGGAAAGTAGGAAGAAGGTTATGTCCTAGTATCACCATTTGGATTGTGGGTTTTTTGCCCGACTTTTTCATTTTCTTGGATGTGTTGATTGTTGCAATAGCATTGTGGTGTGTCTTTGGGTGCTTCCCTATTTTTAGGGCATGACATTGCCCCGCCGATGTATTTGTGGCCCTAGGATTTATCCAGCATTGAGTATCAACTTGTGATAACTCCTCTTTGGAGTTCTGGTTGTTTGGGCCCCCTTGAATTTTTGGCTGGAAAGGTTGTCGGGTGTCCTGTACACGGAGGGGTGCAATAGTGGGGTGGGTTTTCTATTAGTTCATTTTTTTTTTTAAGCCTTGTGTGGGTTGGGGGGTCATTTACCTATCGGTAGTAACTTGCTCCAGGCACTTGTCTCTTCGTGGCCCTCGGCTTTTCTAGTGGTCAAGTTTAGGTTGTGGCTTGTCTGCTTGGTTGTTTGACTGCCACTTGTTATGTCATGTAGATAGAAAGGATGTTGCGTCATAATGTATGTGGAAGGGTGCGAAAACATGGGATTCTTTTTATTAGGTGCCTTGTTTTCCTTCTTTTTGGTTAAGCCAACATCTCCTCGCGTGGCAGTGGCCCTTTGTTTTTCTAGCTAGCGTTGCTTGAAATTTGGCCCCCTTCCTCTCAAATTGGATTTTTGTCATGAGTGTTATGGTGAGTAATGTTTGGTTTTTCTTTCTTTCATGTCGTTTTCTTCCCTTCCGGTCCCCATATTTATGGAGAAAAGCGGGAATTGTTGTGGGTCAGTGTCGGAGAAGGATGAAAAGCAGTGCAAACTCCTGGGTTGGCCACCATATTCCTTCTCGGTCATCGTTCCTTGTAGTTCCCCCATTTTTTTCTAAGGCACAGGGCTTGGAAAGCTTGTATTGTGTATGAGCCTCCCCTTGCGATTCGTTTTGGTTCCCCTAGCTTTACAAAGAAAAGGTGGGATTTCCGTGGATTGACCTTTTTAGAAGGATGAAAAAGCAGTGCGAGTTGCTGCTTGGGTGGCTGCCCTAGTCCTTCTCGATTGCCGATATGTGCAATTCCCTCCTTTTTGCAAGGGAAAGGGGCCTTGAAATCCTATTTTATGTTTGAGCCTCATCTCCTGCTGGCAGCCATCTTTTGGTTCTCTTTTTCATTTCTCTTTTTGGGTTACTTTTTTCCCTTCCTCCTTTCGGCCCCTAGCTTTATGGAGAAAAGGGTGAATTGTTGAGGATTGGCATTCACAAAGGATGAAAGGGAGTGTGAGCTCCTGAGTTGGCAACCCTAGTCCTTCCCAATCATCGTTCCTTGCGATTCTCCCCCTTTTGCGAGGGTGTAGGGCTTGCGAATATTTTTTTATCTGTTTGGCCCTCCTCCTTTGAGCGGGTGGAAAATTTTGCTTCTCTTTATTTCATGTGTTTTTCTTACTTTCCTCGTTCTGAACCCTATATTTACGGAGAAAAAAGGGGGAGTTGTAGTGGCTTGACGTTCGTGAAGGATGAGAAGAAGTGTGAGTTTCAGGGTGGCCACCTTAGTCCTCCTCGGTCACCGCTCTTTATAATTCTACCCTTTTTGAAAAGGCGCAGGGTTTGGAAAGCAGCTCTTCTTGCTTGTCTACTTGAGATTTTTCTTGTGAGGGGGTGGGAGCCACCTCATCTTTCTTTTCTATTATATTCTTATGTGCTATTTTTTCCCCTTCCCTTCCTCTTGTCAGCTCCCCTTAGCAGTGTTACGAAGAAGAAAGGGGGGAACTGTTGTGGTTGGGTCTTTAAGAAGGATGAAAAGCAGTGGGAGCTCCTAGGTTGGCCACACTAGTCCTTCTCGATCATCGTTCCTTGCAGTTCCCCCCTTTTTGCAAAAGCATGGGGTTTGGGGGGGCTTGTTTTAGCCCCTTCCCTTGAGCGACTGGGTTATGGAGTGTGGTTGTCTTGAGGGGGAAGGGGGCTTGTTGCTCTTTTTGCGACACATTATACGTTGGGTTGGCTTTTAGCCATTTCTCGCGGGGGTAAGATTTTTTGGTAACACGTGGAAATGACTCTCGGAAATGGATATCTAGGCTCTTGTTACGATGAAGGATGTAGAAAAATGTGATACTTAGTGTGAATTACAGAATCCCATGAATCATGGAGTTTTTGAATACAATTTGCGCCCAAGGTTTTGGTCGAAGGCACGTCTATCTAGGCGTCGCATCCCAATAAAGCGTGCTCCTTGTAATATATTAGGGAGAAGTGGAGGTGTTCATCCATGCCTAATGTGGTGCAATTGGCTGAAATGTGGCAGGCGATGTTTCATGGCGTGCGTTGGCAAGCGGTGATCTTGTCCCCTTTGGTTGGGCAGTCAGCGTTAGCTGATACGGGCTCTGTGTGGCATCCCTAGAAATTTCTTTTCTCTCTCTTGTCCTCCCATTGGGTAGGGTGGATTTAGCTCCAACTTGCGACCTCAGCTCAGGCAAGAACACCCATTGAGTTTAAGCATATAATTAAGCAGAGGAAAATAAAGTTACGAGGATTACCCTAGTAGCGGCGAGTGAACCGGGAAGAGCCTAGCATGAAAATCGGGTGGCAGTGTCACTTGAATTGTATTCTTTAGAAGCATCCTCAATGGTGAACCTGGGCCAAGTCCCTTGGAAGGGGGTGCCTGAGAGGGTGACAGCCCTGTCAGGGCAAGACCTTGCCACATCACGAGGCTTTGTCGGCAAGTCAGGTTGTTTGGGAATGCAACCCTAATTAGGTAGTAAATTCCGTCCAAGGCTAAATACGGGTGAGAGATTGATAGCGAACAAGTACCGCTAGGGAAATATGAAAAGGACTTTGAAAATAGAGTTAAAGAGTGCTTGAAATTGCTGGGAGGGAAGCGGATGGAGGCTGTTGATGTGTCTCGGTCGAATGTGGAATGGCTCAGGCTGGTCCATCGCTCGACTTGAGGTGAAAACCAACACGGGCTACTGCATCATCGCAAGTGCAGGTTCGAGTGTAAGCACACCTATTGGGACCCGAAAGATGGTGAACTATGCTTGAGCAGTGCGAATCAAGAGGAAACTTTGATGGAGGCTCGTAGCGATAATGCTGTGCAAATCATTCGTCTGACATGGGTATAGGGGTGAAAGACTAATCGAACCATCTAGTAGCTAGTTTCCAGTGAAGTTTCCCTTAGGATAGCTGGAGCTCAAATGCGAGTTTTATCGAGCAAAGTAAATGATTATATGCATCGGGGGCGTAACGCCCTCAACCTATTCTCAAACTTTAAATAGGTAAGAGGGTGTGGCTACTCCATTGAGCCGTGCCATGGAATTGAGAGCTCCAAGTGGGCCATTTTTGGTAAGAAGAACTGGCAATGCGGGATGAACTAAAAGTTGAGTTACGGTGCCAAATTGTGCGCTAACCTAGATCCCAAAAAGGGTGTTGGTCGATTAAGATAGCAGGACGGTGGTCATGGAAGTTGAAATCCGCTAAGGAGTCTATAACAACTCACCTGCTGAATCAACTAGCCCCAAAAATGGATTGTGCTGAATTACACAACCTATACTTGACCGTCGAAGTAATTTCCTGGCTTCGATGAATAGGAGGACACGGGGGTCGTTGAGAAACCTCAGGTGTGAGCTTGGGTGGATCGACCCTCGGTGCAGTTCTTGGTGGTAGTAGGAAATATTCAAATGAGAAATTTGAAGACTGAAGTGGGAAAGGTTCCATGTGAACAACACTTGGACATGGGTTAGTTGATCCTAAGATATGGGGAAGCCTTGTATCAAGGGTGCACTCTGCACGAGCATCGAAAGGGAATCTGGTTAATATTCCCAAACCGAGACATGGAGGGGGGTGGCAACGTTAGGAAATCAAAAGGCATTGTTGGGGGCCTCGAGAAGAGTTATATTTTCTTTTTAACAGCTTGACCATCCTGGAATTAGTTCACTCAGAGATAGGGTCCAGCAGCTCGACGAGCACTGCACGTCTTGCGGTGTCCGGTGCACCCTCAGTGGCCCTTGAAAATCTGGAGGACCAAGTACTGTTCGTGCCCGGTTATACTCATAAACGCATCAAGTCTCCAAGGTGAACAACCTCTGGTCAATAGAACAATGTAGGTAAGGGAAGTCAGAAAAACAGATCCATAACTTCAGGAAAAGGATTGGCACTGAGGGCTGGGCCTAGGGGTTTATGCCCTCAACTCATGGGCTTTTGGAAGTCTACTCAAGCTGCTCTCACAGCGAGGGAGGGTAGTCACGTGCCAATTGGGCTATGGGCATAGAATTCCCCCTCGTGGGGGCTTTTCCCTAGGCAGAAAATAGTCGACTCAGAACTGGTACGGACAAGGGTAATCTGACTGTTTAATTAAAAAAAAGCATTACGATGGTCCATGCAGATGCTGACGCAATGTGATTTCTGCCTAATGCTCTAAATGTTAAAGTGAAGAAATTCAACCAAGCGCAGGTAAACGGAGGGAGTAATTATGACTCTCTTAAGGTAGCCAAATTCCTCGTCATCTAATTAGTGACGCACATGAATGGATTAATGAGATTCCCATTGTCCCTTTCTACTATCTAGTGAAACCACAGCCAAGGGAATGGGCTTGTCGGAATCAACATGGAAAGAAGACCTTGTTGAGCTTGACTCGAGTCCGAATTTGTGAAATGACTTGAGAGGTGTAGAATAAGTGGGAGATGTTTTCAGCACAAGTGAAATACCACTACTTTTAACGTTATTTTACTTATTCCGTGGGGCAGAGACGGGGCATTGCCTCTATTTTTTTCCTTAAGGCACATTTCAGCGAGTCGATTCGAGCCGAATACATTGTCAGGTGGGGAGTTTGGCTGGGGCAACACATCTGTTAAAAGATAACGCAAGTGTCCTAAGATGAGCTCAACGAGAACAGAAATATCGTGTGGAAAAAAAGGGTAAAAGCTCATTTGATTTTGATTTTTAGTACGAATACAAGCCATGAAAGCGTGGCCTATCGATCGTTTATACTTTTAGAATTTGAAGCTAGAGGTGTCAAAAAAATTACCACAGGGATATCTGGCTTGTGGTATCCAAGCGTTCATAGAGATGTTGCTTTTTGATCATTCGATGTCGGCTCTTCCTATCATTGTGAAGCAGAATTCACCAAGTGTCGGATTTTTTACCCAACAATAGGGAACATGGGTTGGGTTTAGACCATCGTGAGACAGGTTAGTTTTACACTACTAATGAACCACACCAAAATAGTAATTAAACTTAGTACGAGAGGAACCATTGATTAACACAATTGGTCATCGCACTTGGTTGAAAAGCCAGTGGTGCGAAGCTACCATGTGTCCGGTTATGACTGAATGCCTCTAAGTCAGAATCCATGCTAGAAGCAGTGCATGTCACTCTTTGACTGTATCTCAACCCACAGTAGGGCCATCTCTTTGTCGCCCCCAAGGGCCCGTGTGTCATGCCCCTACACCTTGGGTGTCTTCCAACCACGCTTGTAGGCAGGTGTAGCATTGGCGTACTTTTTATTTTTTCAAATACTTAAGTACCCAGACTGCACCTTTAGCAACATTCGTTCATTATTATCAAATTTTCTTTCAATTATGCGGAATAAAATATAAACACCATTACCAATCCACAAGTACACCCATACATACAAGGGAGGGGCAACTCCTTGTTAATAATGAGTCTACCCAGATAATATGTTTCATAAAAATACAAGTGTACAATATCCAATCCAGCAAAACCCACTCTTACTCCTTGGCAAGGAAATTTTTCTTTTGACCAAGCAACAATCATTTACAATCAAATGCTTACACCTACGGAATTTCCTCCACAAAGCTGCCCAAGTGTTGTCGGGTCACCTGGGTCACTCAATTGTTGCTCCAAATCAGTTTAGAACATTTCTTGAGCTGTCTGTGTGTCCAATCTACCTCCCAACTATATGGTTATATGTGTCCCATTGATATGCACATTCAACACTTTACGGCACTCAAATCTGACTCCCGACGCTGCCGAAATTTCATTTTTACTGACGCCCAGTTCGTTCAGAGGCGCCCAGTCGTGCATGACCCGACCCGCCCATAGTTCAACTATGCCTGACCCGACCCGATCCGACCTGCGGTGCGGCCTGCAGTGGAATGTGGTGCGACATGCCCAATTGTGGCCAACTTGCCTAACCTTCATCCGTCGTCATTATTTCACCAAGGAGATGTTGGAAGCTTGTGGTGACCAATGCCTTACCCTTGATTGTTCTTGATGTTCATTGATTGCTTGATTTCTTGCCACCACTCATCCACATGCCCACCAATATATATGAACATCCAAGTGAAGTGTGGCTCACTCGGTCGACCTTAGCCGACCAGTTGTTTGGTTGCTCGCCCATGAAGTGCAGCGTCGACCGCACCCAACACGTCGGCTGCTCCACTGACTCGCCCGTCGACTTGACTCATCCACTTTTGTGACGTTGGTGGTATAAACGCGCCTTTCCAATGCCTTGCATTGTTTAAGTGTGACGCACCTCTCCCAACTTTCCCTTGTGACGCGCCTCCGCTACATGAACGCGCCCATGCCCCTACGGTGCAGCGTTCCACCCATTTCATCGCACGACACCCGAACTCGTCCAAACACCCAATGAGCACTCCTGTTACCCCAAACATGCCTATGAAGTCGTGGGACCTTACATCTTCCTCCACTTCAAATATGACTATCATCCTTGATAGTGCTACCATCGTCGCATCATATCGTCGCAAAGTATCATCACAAATTTCATCGCAAAGTCTCATCACACAATATCGTCGCAACATCGTCACATAAACCAGCAAGGTTCATGCCCATGAGATATCTGCTCAAACCGTGATCATCAACACATCTTCTAAAATCATCACATGCTACACCATAGTGGGAAATCACTCTCCTCAAAAAGGTCACATGCTGCTGCAACATAAGTCGTGTCGACCCACCACATATCATCAATGTTATGTGAAATTCTGCATCAAGTACTCCAACCAACATCAACACAACAAAAGCTGCTATGTATCCGGCATAACTCTGCACACTGTTGACCCTCATAACTTGAGCTAGTTGGGTAGCTAATCCAACCTTGCATTCTCATCATGAGAATGCACATCCTCATACCATGTGTTATTTGTTCCTTTTGCAATCTGTCACATCCATCAACTCGATCAAGTCTGAATCTCATCCAAGTGTGCATTGTTTAGGTCCATGAAGTGTATCCATCTCATCCACAACATGTTTTCCATGATGCTAATCCATGTGCTACTTATATGAAAAGTAGTCTCATCGTCCAAGCATCATCAAAAGTAAGAAATGTGGCTAAGTCAAGTAGACTCAAGCCCATGCCAAACTGTATACCACCAAGCTATCTCCATCATGAAATCCCATGCCTTATCATATCCAAAGCATTGGTAAGCCTAATTGTATTGGCCATGAGTGCCATCACAAGTTCTCACCTGCAACTCATATGAATGTCTCATAGGCTGCTCATCCAACTGATGTCCAAGTTTCTCATGGTGAACAATGTCCCATCAGTCCATCTATAAAGATCTCGTGTAGTCCATGTCCATGACTCTGGCTGCCCATGTGTTCATCTAAGTGAACTCAACTCAACTCTCATCATCATCATGTCCATACATATCGAAGTGAAGTGCTCTCAGTCACTCCTACCTCCATCATATATGAGTATTTCCTTCAAGCTGCTCCTCCATTAAAGGTCTGACAAGAGGTCCATCTTGGTTGAAGCCTTGAAGAAGTCCACTCCACCAATGTGCCCTACCACCACGATAGTCTATGGGTCATGCTGGGAACTTTCCATTCTATGTGGCTAAGCATGACCCCTTCCATCACAAAGGTCATCACGTTCCACCCTTGTCCTAGGAATTTGAACCATCAAGTGTAAGGTTGCAAATTTCCCCCTCAAGGTTTTTATCGTTCCATGTTTCCTTGTTCCATCAATGTACAAGATCTCATTGTAGGCATCCAAGGAGTAGTAATCCATGGTGTTGGAAAATAATTCATGTCTTTTATTTTCCTTCCATACGGTCCATATTCAAAATGCTCCAATGAAACACAAGTCATTTCTTCGTGAAGACTCCTCAAGTGAGTGTCCTCCATCCTCATCATTGTATTTGATGTGTTTGATCCTAGTATCACCTTCTCATTAGGATCCTCCTCGATCATGGTCACATTTGCAACATATCCATGTGGTTTGTCCACCAATGCTTGCAATGTGTCTTGTCTTGGTTCAACTTGTGTCACAATTTCGTCCTTCATCTCTTCCAATGTCATAACATCCTCATGAGAATCATCCGATAATTCTTGCAACATGCATGGTGTTGGTCCTACTTGTTCATCAAGTTCATCCTTGACATCTTCTACATCTGCAACATCCATGTGTGGTAATGTGCTTGGTTCGGGTTCGACTTGTTCTACAAGTTATTCCTTCTCCTCAACTACATTCCCAACATCCTTCGGTTCGGTCATATACCTCTTTCCAATTCTGGAAATCTCTTGTCTAAGTGCCTCTAGTTCATATCATAACACCATGCATTCATCGAAACGGTCCATCCTATCAAAAATTTGATCAACTTCATCCTTGTTATATGAGGATATCCCTTCCTCATAAAAGGCCTTAAGAGGTTGTGCTATAGCATCATGCTCTTCTATAAGTGCTTTCGCTTTCTTCCAAGGTTTCACCACTTCTTTCCATAAGACTCCAAAATCTTCTTGAATCCGCAAGTCCTCCCTCATGTACTTCATCCATAGTAAAACTTCAAGGGATTTCTCCCTGAATTCTTCCAAATTTGGCATGTCTTATTTTCTATATTTAGCCCTAAAAAATGACTTTCTTCAACTAAGGTCTCAAGAGAAACCCCAATGTATAAGTTCAGCTTCAACAACACTTGCAACCCTACAACTGTGTCTCTGCTTTGGTACAAAAGCTCCCAGTGAAGGTAACTCTGATAAAGGTAACTCTGATACCAATTTATGTGCAACAGTAGTTGTGTTATCAAAATTTCAAAAAATTCATCCAGGTAGCTTTGATACCAACTGTCATGCCCCTACACCTCGGGTGTCTTCCAACCATGCTTGTAGGCAGGTGCGGCACTGCCGTACTTTTACCTTTTTTCAAATACATAAGTACCCAGACTATGCCTTTAGAAAAATTCATTCATTATTATCAAATTTTCTTTCAATTATGTGGAATAAAACATAAACACCATTACCAATCCACAAGTACGCCCATACATACAAGGGAGGGGCAACTCCCTGTTAATAATGAGTCTGCCTAGATAATATGTCTCATAAAAATACAAGTGTACAATATCCAATCCAGCAGAAGCCACTCTTGCTCCTTGGAAAGGCCATTTGTATTTTGACCAAGCTCTAAGGATTTTAAACCATCAAAATAGCCTACAACAATCATTTACAATCAAAGGCTTACACCTGTGGAATTTCATGCACAAAGCTGCCCAAGTGCTGTCGGGTCACTCAATCATTGCTCCAAATCAGTTCAGAACTTTTATTGATCTTTTCGTGTGTCCAAAATTCCTCCCAACTATGTGGTTAGATGTGTCCCATCGATACGCACATTGAGCACTTTTCGACACTCAAATACAACTCCCGACGCTCCCAGAATTGCATTTTTACTGACGCCCAGTTCGTTCAGAGGCACCCAGTCATGCACGACCCGACCCACCTATCGTTCAGCTACGCCCGACTTGACCCAACCCGACCTGTGGTGTAGCCTGTGGTGGTCTATAGTGAGATGCGCCCAACTACAGCCCGACTTGCCTAACCTTTGTCCATTGTTGTTCTTTCAGCAACGAGATGTTGGAATCTCGTGGTGACCAACACCTTACCCTTGACAATTTCTAATGTTCGTTGATTGCTTGATAGCTTGCCTCCACTCATCCATATGCCCACCAATATATATGAACGTCCAAGTGAAGTTTGGGTCACTCGGTCGACCCAAGCTGACCTATCATTTGGTCGCTCGCCCATGAAGTGTGGCATCTGCCGCGCCCAACACGTCGGCCGCTCCACTGACTCACCCGTCGGCTTGACTCATCCACTTGTGCAACGTTGGTGGTATAAACGCACCTTGCCAACAACGTGCATTGGTTAAGAACGATGCACCTCTCCCAACTCGTCATCATGACGCACCTCCGATACATGCACATGCCCGTGCCCCTACGGTGCGACGTTCTGCCCATTTCGTTGCACGACACCCAAACTATTCCAAAAATGCAATGAGTGCACCCATTACCCCGAATGCACCCATGAAGTCATGGGGCCTTACACCATGTCATTTTCAAACCGTGATCGTGAAGCATCTCTGTCGGGGCAGCTTTGAAGTTCAATTTCAAATGGTCATTGAGAAGAATCCTTTGCAGACAACTTAAATATGTGACGGGGTATTGTAAGTGGCAGAGTGGCCTTGCTGCCATGATCCACTGAGATTCAGCCCTTGGTCGCCTTGATTTGGAGCTTTTCTCTTGTCACTTTATTCAAAATTCGGACGACTATCACCGTTGCACTTTCTCTACCCCCCCATCCTTTTCATTCAAACGTCGTTTCTTTTGTTCGCATCTCAAAAATGAATTTCTTGCTTTGGGGCGGAAAATTTGGGGTTTCCATGCCAGGACTACGAGAGGGGTCACCAGTCTGTGGAACTTGTTGTTAATGGCATGGAAACCCAAAATTTCCATGTCGCGGGATGGCATAAAACTAGCCTAGGCCTGCGGAATTTGGGGCTTCCGCGTCCTCCTGCGTCCTCGAGGGAAACACTCTGGGGAAATTGGGTTTTCCATTTCGTGGCACAAAGCGGATGGCCGCGGTCGAGCCCAGGAAACTTGGGGTTTCCATGTCCCCCCCCCCCGACGGAAACCGCGGGTTTCCAAGTCTTACGGCACACTGGAAACTTGGGGTTTCCATGATGATGGAAACCATCGCTCGAGTCTAGGGAACTAGTGGTGTTTTGAAACCGCGGATCCAAGCCTCTGGGGAACTCTGGGTTTTTTCCATGTCATGGCATGTATAAACCCATTTCCCAAGTCAATGAAACTTAGGGGTTTCCATTTCGCCACGCGACGGACAACTGCCCCAATTTGGAGAAACTCGGGGTTTCCATTTCATGGCATGGTGGAAAATTTCCCAAGTCTGGGAAACCTGGAGTTCTCGTGTTTCGCCGCGATGGAAACCGCAACCCCAGCACGAGGTACTTGGCAGTTCCATGCCGCAGCATGACAGAAACCATTGCCCAATTATGGGGAACTTCGAGTTTCCACATCACGGCGCGACGGAGACCGCCACCCGGCGTCTGCGGAGCTTGGGGGTTCCCATTTTTGCGACATGACGGATACCGCCCAATTTCGGGAAACTCAGGGATTTCCACATCCTGCCACAACAGAAACCATGGCCTCAGTGCTGGGAGCTCAAGTTTCCATGTCACGGCACGATGGAGAACCGCCCAAGCTTGCAGAAGTTTGGAGCTTCTGTTTCGTGGCACGAGGGAAACCACTTAGTTCTCGGAAGCTTGTGGTTTCCCATCTCACACTACAAGGAAAACCTTGCGCCCCTTGTTAGTCATCGGTACTTTCTTTTACTTGTTAGTGATGACTAGTTCAACAACCCAGTTTTCCAACAGCTGATCCTAAAATTTGTCAAATTTTCCAGCTGGGAAAACACCCATAGAATTTTTTTTTGCTCTCCTTCCTTTTCATTTCGCCAATGACAAGTTGAAATCCCATTATCAATTCCTGCCTAACCTCAGCCATACTAAGTCTGCCTGTCAGCTCTAAAAGGACAATCTAAATCTGTTCAAAAAACCTCCCCTAAGTTAGGAAGTGGCGCTTTAAGGCATTTTACCCTTGGCAACCATCAAAAGGCCAAAAAAACCTCCATCTGCTACAGACCAATCATAACAGACCTCCCACTCTGCTAATGAAGTTAGTCACAGCTCTAAGTCGCGCCACTTACACACCCCTAAGTCTCAGCAATGCATAGACCATAAATCTCAAGCTGATTTTAGGTGTTTTATACTGTTTATGGATTCTACAAGCACAGGAAACATGTCATCATCTCAGTAGAAAATTCTTGACTCCACATGAGAAGAAAAACTGCTTCTCAATGTGAACATGAGCCTGAGATACATCTGCAGGGCAAAGAATTATTCATCAAACTCTTGCAGCTTCATTCAGCATGAAAACACAGTAGAAGAAAGACAACACTGTCAAACAGACTTGTAAATTATCATGGCCAAGAACCTCCTTCATCTATAAGCAGAGGGTTAAGGTGCCTCCTTCATCTACAAGTAGAGGGAAATGGCCAATGTTGACTTGAAGAATTGAAAATTGACTGTAAGACAGGTTTGTTTTTAATGAACAGTGAAACAGTGACTAAGGTTTTCTAAGGAAAAGTGCTGATCAAAAACAGGGTTAAAATCAGAAATTTTCAAATCAAGAGAAAGAAGAGTTTTTAGGTCTTATGTCCTAAGAAATAAGATCAATTGAAGTTTCAGGCATCATCATCATGGTGCAACAAAAAGAGACTCTATTGATCAACGCTATTGTAACAAAACATCTCTGCAGGGGTGCTAGTATGAATGATTCAAATCAGTGCTGAGCAAGAAGTCAATTCAGTGAGAAGGACCTCTGTGTACCCTTATGTTTCTATTGGGTTGCGAAATATAGCCTATGATCTCTAGATATACATAGAGAAAAATCAAGCAAGTAGTATACAGCCCCCAGGCATAAGCCATCTTGATATCATTTAAAAAGAGCCAATGCAAGTCACGGCATTGAAATCCACAATCCACCTCAAAGACAAGTACATTCTTCAGATGCAGCAGGGTTGGTGATTTCAGAGCTCCATTAGGAGGAAAGTGGCTAATAAAAGCCTTGGTTTTTGTGAGTAATTCTAGCTGCCATTTCACACCTCATATATTTGTCTCCTCAACACAAAGATATAAACAGGTGCTTTTCAAATATGCTTATCACAGCTGACACATAAAATCTGGGCTTATCTCCTCAAGAGGCATTACAATTGAAACTATTGTTCATAATATGAAAAAGGGGTGACTTGACATACTGTCAGTTTTTGGATAAATATCTTAAGAAAAATATAGATCTTCATCATTTAAATGGCAGGAAACATCACTCTGGTACTTGTTGAAGCAGAAGAAAGGGTTAGAGGAACACTCTGCTTAATTGATAGAAGATTACAAACTCTGAATAAATCCAAATAAATTGTTAGCACCTACAGTTGGAGAAAAATTGATAAGGCACCTGGAGGCAGAGATTTTCAAACCAAGTTAAAAAGATAAGCCATCTCCTTTCAAAAGACAAAGACAAGTATGCCATTCAAGAATCAGAAGTATAAAAGATATTGAGGTGACAGTTCAATTTCTTCTTCATCAAAGGGCACTGCAAATAAATCTGCAGGTTCATAAGATGCAAGAAAGACCTTGGCACATTTTTCAGGTCCTAGAACTCATTAAGGGAAAAGTATGCATGCTACTGTCACAAAGGTAGGCATTTTCCCTTTGAAACAAGCCAAAACACTCTGCTGTCACATTTTGGATAAGAGAATGGCTTTTAGGCAGCTACAGGCACAAGATGATTTTAAGCCCCTAAGGCAAGCAGATTAAATACCTTTCAAAAGTAAAGGCACAGTGAGCAAAGGGTAGCCTTTTGAATATATTATGAAGTGAAGAGGTATCATATCAGCACACTTTGAGCAGATGAAAGAATTTAAAAAGAAAGCGCCTTCTAGACAGGGGATGATCAAACATGGGTGGGTACAACTGCATTTTACACCTATAGTCAAAATTCATTTCACAATAGTCATCATTAACTCCAAAGCGAAAGGTAGGTTTATGTTGCAAACAGAAAAGATCATCCCCTTGCAGAATGACACAGACAGGTATGCCTTTCAAAGGCCAGGGGTATAAAACATTCTGAAATAGTAGTTAGACTTCTTATCCAGCATAAAGGCATCCTGAATGAATGCATAAGACTATAAGAGTGAAAAAATGATCACAAGATGTGTTTTAAGTCCTAGGACTAGGTAAAGGTAATATGAATATGCCACTGTCAAAGAAGAAGTCTCTTCACACATTGCTACAACAGATAAGGAACCCAAAGGTTATAGGTGGGAGAGGAGTTTGAAGTTACAAACATCAGAAAAGAGGGACCATTTTTATTCTCTAACTTAGAAGCCAGTCAAGTTTCAAATTCTCATGAGGGTTAAGAGAGGTCTCACTTGCAAACAGATGGTCTGTGACCCTTGTGCACATACCCAAAACAAAAATATCAGTTGTGTGTTCAAAAATGGGGTTTCAAACTTCAGTTTATAAACAAAGGCTTTTCAAAAGAAACTTTGAATGAACCCTTTCAAATAAAGCATAAAGGGACCATCAGCTTCTATGCATTTCAAAGGAGTAAAGACCATTGCAAATTCATCATGTAAACACCCCAGCTCGAGCAAAAAATCCCATTGAAGTTTACAAGGCTGAAGGATGATTTTCAAATCAGTTTGCAAAGGTTTGAATGAGTTTTAGGAGTGTTTGCACCGCGCGGCACTCCTGTACATGCACGCAGTGCTCTTGGGCACGTTTTTTGAACAGCACTACAAGGGCGCGCGACGCTCCTGTGCGAGTGCACGACACTCCTATAGCCGCAGGTTACACAGGCTCGACAAGGACCCGACAAGCCACTCGACTATGTTTTTGCGCGACGCTCTTCTCATCTAATGTGTCACGCACCTGATGATCGCTCGAGACGCCTCCAAACGCCTCCTAAAGCCGATCAAACCCCTCAAGAGGCATCATCATCGACTTCTAAGGTATTTATGAGTTTTCATGACCGGTGCAAAACCGATGAGACAGAGTAAAGGGTTAAAATCACAGTTTTAACTATAGGTGTGAATTTTGTGAAAAGAGGACAAGTTTGCTATAGTTGGTAAAACATCAAAGATCTGTGAGTCGTATAGATATAGAGAGGCTCTTTCAACCGCTCTCAAATAATAATAAGGGATGAAAAAATCTGTTCTAAAGTGGTAGGCTTAGAGTTAGAAGAGTGGAACATCACTCCTACTTCTAACCATTATCATCATACATATATTACTTAACCTATATTCAAAACCTGCCTCGGTGTGATGAAAAGTAAGATCATGGTTTCCCTTTGACCATGAGCCCACCAAAACTGATGAAAGCAAAGTAAATCAATTGGAGGTTTTTCTGTCAAATTGGTGCAAAGACTGTAGAATTTAAATAGGGCAGGGTTTGGTTGAAAAGGAAGCTTATATGGTCGAATGCTTCAGGTTTCTATTTTACAAATCAGAGGCCAAATAAACTCTGTCCCTTATTGAACAGTGAACCTTGAACTGTGTATTATTACTTGTTGAAATTGACTAGGTTTTTATATCATTATATGTTTGGTGAGATGTATATGGGGGTTAATGTTTTGATCAAAGAGGAGCTTCTTGGCATTGGATAGCTACAGGTTTTGTTACGACAGCATAAAAACTTTCCAAACTCTGTCATCATATCCATTAACAAGTGCTTTTTGCTGTGGGGATATCCTTTGTTTAAAAACTGTGATGTAGTGTTCAAGTTTATTTGTTAAGTTGGTATTCAGAGGGTGGAAAGGCGATTTTCTAGAAAGACAGGGGTTCTATATTGAAAAGGGAGCCTTGATTGTTTGAAAGATAAAACTCCTATAGCCTCTTGTTGAAACTTTTGAAGCATTTTAAAAGATCTGTCACATTTATTGACTGGGTGTCTGCACTAAAGGTGATTATATATCTGGTGTGAGCTTTGTTGGTTGATTGGCATATTAGACAAGGGTAGGATTGTGAAGTTGAGAAGTTTGCCATTGGTCAAAGATACAAAATAGGTTGTTGAGCTCCAAACATCACAGAGCAGGGTGGCCTTGTCACTATACACAGCAAATTCAATTGACAGCCTATCTTCATCTCACTGTGTTTTTTCTTCTTTACTGCCCGAAATACATATCAAAGGTTGAGAAAGCTACATTTTAAAGGAGCAGAGGTTTTGTATTGAGAGGGATATTGTGCACAAACATCCAAAGACATTGTTTCCTTATCAAAATAGTGGGTTGACAGAGTTTAGCTTAAAGAAGGCATTTTAAAGACAGTGAGGCAGTTTGGTGCTTCAAGAACATATTTAGCCCAAAATGCCGCCCAGGAAATATAGCAGAAGCGGTTTACACAAGAGATATGAGCCAATTTATACTGAGGAGGTCAATGCACATCCATACATCCTCTTCAATTTTCATGAGGTAGGTTGTTTGGATTTCTGCCAGAGAGTACAGGAGGTCAAAATTTTCTCGCCCTTGACACACCTATGCGCCTTGAGGTTCCAAAGCAAACATTTCCAGGTAGCAGGCCTTGATTTCAAGTTTTCCCCGAGGTCAGTATCTAAAGCCACCAAAATCCCATATCTTGGTGAGAAATGGTTCAATCAGGCCTATCTAGACTTGGATGACTACAAGCCTTTCATCAAGCCCGAGCACAGAGATACATGCACTACTATTTTTCCTTTCTCTCATCTTCTTGTCAGCTATGCTCCTCTTATGAAGATCATAATGAATTATTTTACTTGTGAAGGGAGATTTACCCGAGTTTATGCCTACCATGTCCGACTATTGATACATTTCACTAGAACTAGACAGCTCAATCTCCCTTACTTTTTGTGCAAGAGCATCGAGAAAATGGCATCCTTAGTCCAGAAGAAGCCTCCATCTCAGCAAATAGCTTCTCTCTTCCATCATTCTCTGATCAAAATCATCATTCTTCATCAGCTGGAGAAGAAATGGGTTTCTTGGGATGTTTTTATCAGTCACCCAGATTTCTCCACTATTCCTCCGGTCCATATATCTCCCACCCCGCCTATTCATCGCCCTTTACCTTTATCCAGCAGGCCTACTCCTAGAAGGCTCAGGATCACCACAGGACAGTCAGGACAGCAAGAAGAGGAGGAGCATGAACAGGTAGAAAAAGAGGAGGATAGGCATGAACAGGTAGAAAAAGATGAAGGACAGCAGCTTGATAGTGATGGAGGTGAGCAGCAGCTTGAGCCACTAAGTGAGCATGGAGTTGAAGCACAGCAGCAGCTTGATTTTGATGGTCAGGGGCAGTAGGTTGAACCACATATTGAACAAGGGATTGAGGTAGAACAGCAGCTTGATAGTGATGAACAAGGACAGCAGTTTGAGCAGCATGGTGAAGGTGAGGAGTAGCAGCCTCCTTATAACATACAACAGTCCTCTCATGATACATTACAACCTCCTCAAGTTACACAGTAGCTTCAAGAGGAAAGGTTTTTTCCGGAAGGTGATAAACAAAGTGACAAGGGCAAAGCCATCATGCTTTCCTCTCCTGAGAAGACTAAGCCCAAGACAGCAAAGAAGAAAATTCTCAAGGTGGTTACTCCAAAAGTAACAGGAGCTATCCGGAGTAAAAGAAGATCGCCCAAGAAACCTCTCACTAGCATGCCAAGAAGGAAGAGTGCAAGATTAGCCTTCAAGGGCAAAGGGAAAGGAAAGATAGGAGAAATTCAAGAACATGGAGGTGCATTGGCTATCATCCCAATCCAAAGTGATGACAGCGACAATGAAGCCCGCATTCTAGAAAACCTTCTAATCCATCGAGAGGGCCAAATTGAAGCATTGGAGAAGGACCTTCATCGGGCAAAGAACTTCAATCATTTCTTGGAGATCCAAAATAGGCAGATGAGTGTTCACATGGCAGTTTATGAAACATGGGCAATTAAATACAAGAATGAGGCTGGCAAGGCACAAGAAAAAATAGAGGAGCTTGTAGGTGATTTTGATGAGGGTGAAGAAGAAGACCAGCCTAGGCGGAAGAGGCCTAGAACCATAGGGCTTAAAAGAGCCCTGGAAAAGCAAAAGGAAGAAGAACAAGCCCATCTTCAATCCACTCCCCTCACTGCACTACTTGAGCAAGAAATTGAAAGAAATAAGGAGGCATGGCTAGAAAGAGCCAATAAACATTTGGAGATGAAGCTTGAGAAGGCAAACAGAGACTTGGAGCTGCAAAGGAAGATGACACAACACTATCAAAAGCTAAATCAGTTTGCCCGGCGCAAGCTAAAGGCCACTCAAGAGAAACTGAAGGAAGCAAAGGGGAAGTGTCCGACACGGAAAGAGAGGAAAGGCACATCAGCACTTGACATTTTGGCTTCATTTTCGGAGCATGTTGCCAAGGACCCTTGAGGGTCATGCATACCAATTTTGGGCCCATTTTGACAACTTTTGGTTTTTTGGCATTTTTGAGTTTTTGATCAAAACTCATAAATTCACCATTTCATTTTGAGGATTCATCAAAGGAGGAGAATGGTATCATTGGATGCCATAATTTCATGAGCATGCCCTCAGCGATTTTCAGAACATTTGGAGATCATTTTCCCCCTCAAAACGGCGAAAAAGGCTCTCTTTTTGCACACTCTGCCCGGTCTATCAGCAGACTATAATTTTCTGGTTTTTTACACACAGGTGCAGATTTGGAGGACTTCCAGGCATCAGATTGGGGAAATTTCAGTTGTGCCAGAAAGTAGACACTCAGAGATTTCCAACGAGCTATCATGAGCCTTGTTTCGACATCAGGAAGGCTGCCAAAAGTTTCCGGTAAGTCAGGGGACATTTTGCTGATGAAAATTTGAAGTATTTTTGTAATTTTTGAACCTCTAAAATCTGCTTTTTCCAAATGTGCGTTTAGCTATTTTTGCACATGAGAAGTTGTGTAAAGTCAATTTAATTCCCTTTTTTAGCATTTTTTTAGATATTTTATGAGATATTTTGTGCCTTGGGCTTTGCAAAGCCTCAAGGACAAGTTTAGATATTTTGATTAGGCCAATGAGGATGCAAGTTGAACCATGAGGTTTCCCTCACTTGAGCCTATTTATTCCACCAGCTCTCATTTGTAAAAAAGGCTGAACTTGAGAAGAGAAGAAATATATGGTCATATGAGCTTTGGAAGAAAATACTTGTGTTATGCTTTTGGATTGCCTCTTGGATGTTCTTGGATGAATGATGAAGGATTGTTGATGGATTCCATGACTTGGTAGAATGGTATAGTGTCTCTTGCTTTGTTTTTGTCTTCTAGTTTTCATTCATGATACATGTTTCTTGCTTGCTATAGATCAGTAGAGAAAAAATTTGAGATATGCCCATGGAGGCACCTCAAATTTCCTGAATCTTCATAGCTTTCATGTTTTCTTCTTCCTTAGTTGCATTAAAGAATTCTTAATTGCTCTTTAACAACTTGAGGATATTGTTGCTTGTTTCATTCATAGTTCTATACATGCTAAGGACTTACGGTACGCCCTGCTTACCTATGGCTAGCTATAGTTCCATCCATGAAATTTCTCTTTGACTAATTAGATTATCATTTTGTTTGAACCAAGGAGGCCTAGTTTCGATCTAGCCCTTTGCCTAAAACTATGCAAATCTTGTTGTTCAAAGTGCCCAATAACTTGAAGTACTGTGTTTAGGCGTTCCGACATAGTGTTTTGAGTTGTTTGTCTTCCTTAAGTGTTTTCCCCAAAGTCTGATAGCCATTTCCCAAAGTTAGAGGGTCTTATACTTCTATGCATGGCTTGAATGTTTATTTCTAAGTATTGATTAGATTGTAGTAACATTTTGCATGATTAATGGTTTTCCATACCATGTTTATGTTATCTATTAAACTAGTTATGCTTGAAACTCTTTGTTGTTCACAAAATTGATGTCCATTTACTCCATTTTGCCCTAAGATCCTTTCTACCTTGAATCAAATCGGCCCTTCAACAGCCTTGTATCGTCATCTAATAGCTTTCTTGACTTTTTGACCCCATAGCCCAGTTAATCTAACATCTTGTTATCTATTTTATATCTTTGATCAGTTTCATCCCTCACAACTTAAAAAACCAAAAAACTTACTTCATAACTAGCCTAAAATCATAACACAATAAGCAAACACACAGATATCCCTTACACATATAGAGAGAGTCCTCTCTGAGTCCAGGAAGGCTAGGTCCTTGGGCTCCAAAGCTTGGTTTGATGTTACATTGTCATTTGGCTTGCTAATCAGCCAAATCACGGGAACCTAGCAGTTGTATAATCAAGCTTGATGGAGCGAACCAACACAAATATTACATTTATGGGATCAAACTATGGAAATTTCACCTATTGGACCAACACTTAGCATCCATAGACATTTCAAACTGAATTCAAAGGAGTGTGAGTCGACAGTTGTCTAAGAGATTAGTGCAAGATCGGTACCACATGGCTTACCCTGTAGAATAAAATGTTGTTAATTGTGTGGTGAAATTGAGGAAAGAAGAGAACCAAATAGTTCCCATAAAAATGCCACATGAAACTCCTTTGGATAGAAGCTAGGCATGACACCCTTAGATAAATATGATTTGTCTTGACTCTTGAGTCAGCACTCAAGTATCAAATACAGATCTCATTAAGACTAAGTTTCAGTTTCATAATGGAAATTCCTCATTTAACAGTGAAGACTCATTAGGATGAATAGCTGTGATGTGGAAGAAATGTGGAAGAAAGAAATAAATGGTGAGAAATAAAAGTACTCCAAGGTCATCTTCTTCACCAAAAACTAGTTGATGTGGACTTCGCCAGTAGATCTACATAGCACACCATAGGTAATAAAGACTTGAAATAACTCCAATAAGTTGTAGATATTTTCCTGATTGGCTTCCAAATTTACACAGTTTTGTCTGCATAAGCAAAGAAAGGAATAAATGTCTCATATGGATATTCTTGCCAATCAAGAAGAACATCATATCTAATTATCTTACAAATAAATTGTGCATGACATGCTAATAAGC